>JAFBJU010001435.1:5477-20155 GCA_016785305.1 Colistium nudipinnis
TGTGTGTGTGTCCCTCTGTGTGTGTGTGCGTGCGTGCGTGTGTGTCTGCAGGCGTGTGTGCTGCCGTTTTCATAGCTTGTCATTGAAGCGATCCGGTCCACTGTAATTTTCTACTCAAAGGAAAACAATGCAACAATACATGCTACGCTGTCAAAAACCCTCCAAGTGTGTGTGTGTGTGTGTGTGTGTGTGTCCACGCTTGTGTCAGTGCCACTGGTGAAGTTGTTCTTAGTTGGCGGTACAGGTTTTTTTTTTCCCCCACTCACTTTTTTCCGTCTTTACCTTTCCTCTCTTTTTGTCTCCTCTCCTTTTTTTTTTGGACGTATTGGTGTCATCCATAAATCATCACACTCCACCTTAAAAGAAAAAGAGAGAGCGAGAGACAGGTTTAAAAAAAAAAAAGAAGAAGAAAAGGTGTGTGGCTGGATGTATGGTTCGGCAGATTTTTCTGTCAACAAGGGAAAGATGAGATTCCTGAAAATGGAATGTATTGCAATGTAAGGCGACGCACACGCCACAGTCCACAGTGATAAATATGAGAAACATGTGAACAGGCGGCAGGATTATAATGAAGTGGAACTAAAGCCAGTAAAATCTCCTTCTGCAACGCGACATAAAAGCTCCGTGAAACCAATAAAAGCACAAACATGAAAGACACACAATGAAACACACAAAGAGCAACATCCTGCTCCTTCATTAACTCTTTATTAGGCTCACGGTCCAGTTGAAGCACTTTATTTTTTATTTTTTTTTATTTATCATTTAACTGCCCAACTTATTAATGAATCTAAATCAAAGGATTTCCTTCCGAAGGATTACTTTGAAAAATGAATCAATTATTTCTTAATTATTGATTTAGAGCCCTCGTATAATATTATTCCAACGACAACCACATGAGAATCAATTCAATGTCGTTTCAAAAAATAAAATCTCAGTTTGGACACGGCGGTTAAACACCGGCTGATAATCTGAGCCTCCATTAATCATTGATCCGCTGGCTGCATGTAATTGATATGTAAATAGCGTGTTTAACCCTCCGTCTACACGTGTGTGTGTGTGCGAGGCCAGGTCGCGCACACGCACTCTGTGTGTGTGTGTTATTAGAAAGGCAAGAGTGAGTGTGGGAGTGCAAGAGGCATGCTGAAGGAAGGGGGGAGGCAAGTTACAAAAGAAGTTAATTAAAAATGAAAAAAGAGAAGGAGGGAGGGAGGGAGGGAGGGAGGACGGGAGTGGACGGAAGCAGTCGGGGGTGGATGGAGGGAGGGAGACAGGGAGGGGAAGAGAGGGAGGGGGGGGGTGTTTTATTGAAAACGGGTGGACAAACAGTGTGTAATTGGCTGGGGCCGCAGGGGCTAAAAGAGAGGTTCAAAGAAAGGAGAGAGAGAGAGAGAGAGAGAGCGAGAGAGAGGAAGAGAGAGAGAAGAGGAGAAAGAGAAGGAGGAGGAAGGGAAAGAGATGACATAGGAGAAAAAAAAGTGTTGACTCAGAAAAAGATCGTGAGGGGATCTGAGAGAGAGAGAGAGAGAGAGAGAGAGGGGGGGGGGCTCAGAACATGAGAAGAACATGTGAAGAACACGTTATCCATGAGATTATAAACGTGTGCTCAGGCACACACGTGTTGTCTGATGTATGTGACAACGCAGTCTTCAAAACAATGACCCCTTTTGATAGGAAGGTCCTGGAGACCCGGAAGTTGGCAACGTCCCCCTACATTGACCCTTCCGCATCCAACGGTACCACATGAGTTGGGGTTTCGGTCTAGGGTTAGGATTACGTTTAGGGTTAGGGTTAGGGGATGAAAACCACTCCAGGTCGACACCTTAAGGATTAACTTTTGATAGGAAGGTCCTAGAGACCTGGAAGTTGGCAACGTCCCTCCTACATTGACCCTTCCACATCCAACGGGACCACACGAGTCGGGGTTAGGGCTCCGCTTTGCAGGGTTATAAGACTGGACTCATGGTTGGGGTTTTGTGAAGCTTCCCAGGGTTTTCAACCAGATCCAGCTACGTTCTTGTTGACAGCTTTGTCCACAGCAAAACACACCACCAAACCAACCGTAATAACGGAGAACACCAGCGCACGGAACTATCTCCTAATTGGTTGTAACAGCAGTAACTTGTTTGGCTGCTTACATGCATATGTCTGCTTTATCATCACCGCACCTGAGGTAAATAAGGAGCTGGGTTCATTAGCATTTGGTGTGTGTGTGTGTGTGTGTGTGCTGACTAAGGCTTATGAGGTTCTCAAGGGACCAAAAATGCCAAAAGAGAGAGTGAGGTTAAAAAAAGGAGGATGAAGGTATTCTCTCTCTCTCTCTCGCTCTCCGTGTCTGATTGAATGGAAGCTGAAAGGTCGCGACCTCTTTCTAAACACTCCACGGTTCTCAGCATTAATCAAATAACACTCAAGCACAAACACACACATCTACACATACTCTTGTCCTGACCTTCACACACTTGCATGCACACGCACATGTTTTAAAAAACACACACACACACAAAAGTCATACAGGCTTACACAGGCAGATGCAAATGGTGGCTTGGCTTGTACACACACACACACACACACACACAGGTGAATTTAGATAGGATTATACACACATACTACTCTGTATAAACTCTGTGTGTGTGTGTGTGTGTGTGTGTGTCTGTGTGGTCGTAACAGTGACATCTGCACCGTTGGCTAAACAGCTTGCGAATATGCTGATAAAAACAACGCCGGCAGCCAAATTTACAACACCTATAAAACACACACACACACACACACGTACACTCGGAGGGCGTATTATGGTGAGATTTACGGTGTGTCTCTGTGTGTGTGTGTGTGTCTGGGTTTATTGCAGTTTACAGGACAGAGAGAACGTCTATGTAAGCAACAACTCCAGTTGGTGTGTGTGTGTGTGTGTGTGTGTGTTATTAAAGTGCAGCAGATTGAAATGTTGTATTTTTAGATTTGGCCACATTGCCATTTGTTTTTTTTAATCATTTAATGTTTTTGATCTCAAATCTTTTTGGATTCAAGCGTCAGATTATCGTTATCCTTCAAAATCGCACTGTGTCCATGTCAACGTGTTGTGCGTTCAGTGTGAACCTGTGGGAGTGTGAGAACGTGCGGCAGGAAGTCGTTAAAAGCGCTTTCCTGCACAAATTCAGCTTCATTCTTAAAACGGAGCAGATAAAAAAAAAAAAAATGTTTACAAAGACTATATCAGGAGCTCTGAGCCTGGGACAGAGAGCAGGCAAACACGGACGCACACACGCACTGGTCATCAGTTCGACCATCACCTGTCGGCCATTTTTTCCATTTTGAAAATGATGTTTTTTTTGGGTGCACGTCTGAGGAGGAAAACCAGACGGAAACTTGGAGATTACCCAGAATTCCGTCTGTGAAAGAAACAACATACGACGAGTAATCTGAGAGATTAACCAGGAATCCAGATTTAAGTGGATTATACTCGCTCAGATTTCAAACTAAAAAGGGAAAGTCCAACTGAAGTTGGTCGACCAGAAATAAAAAACTTGATTGACTATAATTCGACCTCAACAAACGATTCCTCGTTTTTTTCGGACCTCTTAAATGAAAAGTTGTTTTTAGGCGACGGAGAAACTCAGCGGCGGAAAGGTTTTGGAAGCTGAAGATGAATCAGGAATGTGTGTGAATCTCTCTCTCTCTTCCTCCCCCACTCGCCCATCCCTCCATCCTCTCCGTGTTTCGAATTAGACAATGAAAACAATGAATTTGGTGTCTGTTTCTTTCTCTGTGTGTCTCGCCCTCCCCCACTTCTCTCTCTCTCTCTCTCCCATAGTGACCCAGTGTCATACTCGCTCGCCCATGCCATCAACCCCCACTCCATTTTTTTCTTTCTCTCCATTTTTGTTTTAGTTCTCTCTGTACTTCTACTACTCTCTGGATATCATCGTGTCTGGCTGTTTCATCCCCCTCTTTCTCTCTCTCTCTCTCTCTCTCTGTCCTCTCATCCTTTTTATCTGTCTCTCTCTTTCTATGTGATTTCATGCTCCAGCTGCTCTATTATCTGTCTGTCTGAGGTTATGTTAACATCAACAATACGGCTACACATACACTGGAAGACAGACAGACAGACAGACAGCATGGTGCATGCTTTGTTAAACTAAATTTAGTTTTTCAGTTTTTTCATTTCGAGTTGCAAACATTTGAAGAAAAAACGGATTTCTCCATTCATTAGGAAGGTTCCCTCGCAGGAGCCCTGTGGAATGCCAGATTAAATTCATTCCCCATAAGCTTTTTTAATGTAAGAAAGTTTAGTTTCTTTTGTTGTTGCTCCTCGCGGAACTTGAGACTTTCACACTTTGGATTCTCGACAGTCGGCTCGCGACCCTGAAATAGACCACCATCTATTTTCTCAAGGGGTCCCTGAGGGAGGAGTGGTTTTCTTTAGCCCGGCTGGAGGAGCGGAGCTAAATGCAGCGGGTTCCTGACATAGTCTCTCCAAACCCAGTGGGATTTTTTTTTATTTAACTTGAGTTTCACACACCTCTTCAAGTTGACTTGTCTTTGACTGTCTTTTTTTTTTTTTTTGGCTTCTCGCTCAAAAGTCGCCCAACACAAACAAGGCCAGAGATCAACCGCCGAGGTCCACGGATCCAATAATTGGAAATCCGGTGTTTTGATAAGTCACGTCTGGCAGAGCGAAGGAAAGGAGTCCAGAAAACGAAGAAAACACAGTGCAGTTATCTTTCCATCAGAGCAGGGGGCGTGGCCTCCTGCAGTTTGGTTTTCGTAGTCACAACATTTTTTTTTCTTTCTGGTACAAATGACAAATGGGCTCAGAGTGTAATATTGGACACAGATGCGTGGGCCGGTATCGTGACTCTCTCGTGACCTTTGACCTCGCCAGAGAAAGTGGTTCAAGATTTATGAAGGAATTTCTCTTTCTCTTCTTCTGTCTTCCTCCACAATAGATGGACAGAGCCAATGTCTTCTTCTCTTTCTCCTCCTCCCTCCTTCATTAATCACTCCCCCTCCTCCCTCTCCCCATTTCTCTTTCCTGTCAAACATCTCTGTCTTCTTCTTTTCTTCTCCTGCATTGATTCACCCTGAAGCTCCTTGTTTTCCCTCCTGGTGCCTCTTTCTCTCTTTCATCCCTCCATCTTTTGTTCTTCATCCTTCTCAGCTTTCTTATTTTCTTCCTCTGCCTCCCCTCTCTCCATCCCTCCTTCATCTGTCACGTGTGTGTGTGTGTGTGTGAGAGAGAGAGAAATCTTTCCGCTGTTGTTGTTTGGATTCTTTCTGGATTTGTTCAATCTCGGCCATGTTTGTAGTTTTTGGAGCAGGCAGGCTTGTTTTCTTTGCTAATGTTTCGGTATGTAAAAAGAGCAGGAAAGTGTGTGTGTGTGTGTGTGTGTCTATAACACAAACACAACTTTTTGTTTGTGTGTTTATCAAGACAAGAGATTTCCTTTGCGTATGTGTGCCGTCTTATGCACATGCAAGCATTCCGCCGTGTGCGTCTGTCTGTGTGTGTGTGTGTGTGTGTGTGAGAGAGTGTGTGTGAACTCCTCTTTTAACTCAAACACACAGAGCTTAAAAGCAGCATTTCCTGCCTTGGAGGATGAAAGCTGTGTGATTATTTGTCCTGTGTGTGTGTACGTCTGTGTGTGTGTGTGTGTGAGGGGGGGTATGAGTGTGTGACCCACTTGAGGCTAACACATACCACAGGCCTCGCTGTTCATGTGAACTCTTTCTTGATCGAGTCCTCTGTATGTGTGTGTGTGTGTGTGTGTGAAAGTGAGAGGGAACATGTGGACCTGACTGTATGCACCTGTGTGTGTGTGTGTGTGTGTGTTTCATGCGTGTGTTTTCCTAATGGGATGGCTGTAGATTAGTGGTGGAGCTTTGTGTGTGTGTGTAGGTGTTTGTGTGTGTGTGTGTATGGGGGGGTGTGACCTACAAAAGCCACTGCCACATTCCTCTACACCTCCCTCCCTCTCTCTCTCTCTCTCTCTCTCTCTTCATGCTATAGACGTTTCCAGGCTGAATTATGACGCTTTACTCTTGACTCATATTTAACGGGGAGGCATTTTACTTTTATAACAAAAAAAATGTTCTTTGGGGGCAGAAAACAAAGAAAAGAAAAATAGGAGGAAATGAGATGAACGGAGGCCTTTTGTTGGCTTTTCAGATGCTGGGAACGTCCTCTCTCTGACTTTGTTGTGGTTCCAAGGTTCCCGGTGGCCAGCGGAACAGAACCCCGATTTCATTTATCCTCCCATGGCGTGTTTATTTATTTATATGGCCCCGTTACAAAAGAAGCCATGATTAAACTATTAGCAGCTCCACCACCAGGACGAGGCGCAATCGGTTAAGTACAGGCGGGAAAACTTCATTTAAGGCCCTTTTCAAAAGTTTAATTAAAAAGAAAAAGAAAAACATCAGCGGCCCAAAGAACGAGGCTCAACGTGAAACAGAAGAAACATGGGAAAGTGATCCGTCAGCCATAATTAATAAAGAACTAGCGGCGAGTCCATTAAACGCAGGCGTCTGACTCGGCACAATCCAGGAGCCCCGCCGTCTCCATGGAAACAGGTGAACCGGACGATGACAGATTGTAACGAGCCAATCACGGGCCACTCGCGTCCGGCCTCCAGCCTGGAAACACCAATATAAAATGATGACTCTGACTGGTTTTAGGGAAGGTACTGGGTTTGGGGAAAAAATGGCCGCTCGGGGATGGGACCTTTGTTGCCACGGTGACGGGCAGGTCATTGAACAATAACTGGCAAAAGTGACTTTAACTGTATCCAGGTTTCTTATCGTGGGAGTGGGTTTATATTGTGAATCGTTTCCAGGATTTGCAGATGTCCTCCCGTGTGATATTTCAAGGCGTCATTGTGACGACAACCGGTTTGTGCGTCTTTCTTCATGTACCTGTTCATAAATAGGAGGTTTCTTTCCAACAGGAGGATTCCAAAAGCCGCAAATGTGCTCCAGCGCTTCATTTGCTCCCAGCGCCGCCGCCGCCGCCGCCGCGCTCCAGCTCACCTTGCGTCCTTTAATTCAAAACGACACGGCTCCTGGTCGGGAGACCTGCCGCCGTCCCCTGATGGCAGAATCGGTGTCATGCCGGATTAAATAGATTGTGTTTTGGAGCATAATGTTCTTGGGTGGCCCCTGAAATGAAGCACGGCGTCAGGTCCACTTAATAAATCCGCGGCGACGGCAGCCAGATTTTATTTGACTCACGTTTGACTCCGAGTCTTCACTCAAATCCAAATATAATTGGGTTAGAACATTCAACCTGTGGCCGGATCAGCTGTGGTTCAGGAGTTCATCATTTCGGACACATATTTGACTCTATTCCACAAAATGTGATCCTCAAAAATAACGTATAAAAAAGGTCATTTATTAAAAAAAAAATCTAAAATGATGATGATGATTATTATTATTATTATAATAATAATAATAATAATAATAATAATAATAATAATAATAATAATAATAATAATAATAATTATTATTATTATTGTTTTCAGGAGTGGCTGTGATCCGCTCCAAATGCTCACAGCCCCCGAGGAAGTGGAAAGCTGAGATTTACACACAGATACTGTAACTCCGTGTTACACTTTGAAATGTGAACATGAGCCAACCACCAGATTAATAATCAGACAAATATTCATCTCCTGCTCCTTCATCTTCCCATCCACCGATAACGCACCTAACAGCCTCGTAAAACCCAGCAGTTGCGGTGGGATCAAATGTCACACACACACACACACACACGTTCTACACAGACCACACAGGGGGAAAAAGTCATAAATTCTCCTTTAAAGGAACCGATTGAAGGGTGTGACCATAATATCCCGATCAATAAGAGCTGATCAATAACTTTGCCACCAGCTGCTCCTCCTCCTCCTCCTCAACAACAACAACAACGACGACACATTCCACCCACAAAAAAACCCTCTCTTCTCACGCCAACAACAACAAAAAAATAATGCGTATAAACAATAATTATGAAGCAGTTTTATTGTTCCAGCAGTTTCCGTGGTGATATATTACCTCCTGCTCTAATTAGCCCGATTACTCTCTCTCTCTCTCTCTCTCTCTCTCTCGTTTATGTCCTCTCCAGGCCACTGTGGCTTCACGGTCTACGACGTATATTTTTTTGAATGACTTTCCGAGATGATGTCATTTACTGATGGATCACGAGTTGGTCTCAGCTGTCAATCAAACACAATGTCTGAGTCTGTTTTTCCATAACTGATCAGAAACACCAGACACACCTCAGATAAGAACTACGGGAAATGGTTTGCGGCGGACTACAGATCCCAGTGTGGGATTCACGTTTAAGTGAGTTTAAAGTTCTCATCTTTTCTGGGGTTATGGATAAAAAAAAAGTTTTATAATTTTTTTGTGTGTGTGTGTGTGTGTGTCCCCGCTGCCGAAAGACGTCCGACTCGGAAAACTCTGAGCTTAAAGTCACTTTGTCGCCATAAAGCCGTTTAATGTTTCCGTATCAGCTGTTGTTAAGGGGGGAGAAGGGGGGGGGGGGGGGGGGGGGGGGGGGGGGGGGAATTAAAATGGTTTAAATGGGAGCGTTAAAAAGTGAGAACGAGGACAGTTAATAAAGTTGATATGTTAGTTCATCACTGTAAAACTTTACAACTCTCTGAATGTTTATCATTTTATAGAATAACCAGCTCGCTGTGTGTGTGTGTCTTTTTATTACATTACTGTTATCACTTTTACAACGGCTAACTCGGTGTGTGTGTGTGTGTGTGTGTGTGTGTTGCCTTACATGGTTAAGCCGACCTACCACGAGGGTGTAATAGAATAAAAGCTAATCTGTGTGTGTGTGTGGGGGTAAATCTGCAATAATAATATATTCCGGGAGTTTGTGTGTTTATGAAAGGAACAAACTGTGTGTGTGTGTGTGTGTGGGTCCACTGTGACCCAGTGTAAACTAATATTGATTCAGCTGTTGGTGTTATACACTAGTCATAAAACTGGACTTATTGTACGATCCAGGCTTAGCTTCTCACTCAGTGTGTGTGTGTGTGTGTGTGTGTGTGTGATGTACCCTCCTCCATGCCTGTGTGTGTGTGTGTGGCTCTGGTTGGATTTGGACCATGTGCGGCTGAATTTAAAAAGCCAGTTTACGTGTCAAACAGGGTTTTGCCTTCACACTAAACGTTTCACACTGAAAATCGATCCAAAAACCAGCGGCGAGGCCAGTTTCAAACATCTGTTCCATCCCCACCGACGCACTTTCTCACGTTTTCGTGCCCCCCCCCCCAAAAAAAAAGAGACAAACGTGACGGATTTCAGGGTGTTGACGCGCGGGCGTGTGTGTTGTGTCTGCGTTCGACTCACGTCGGAAACGTGGGGTCCGCTGTGATTTCTTTTGTTGCCATGGTAACGGACGCCGCTGACGCTCTCGGGCAGATTGGCGCTCGTGTGGGTCACTCCAGCACTTCCTGTTTACAAACAGGAAGACAAAAGAAGGGAAGACTTGGAGGGAGATAAAGAAAGATGGAGGCTTTGTCTCTTCGTGTCCTTGTGCACAAGTGGTGTGTGTGTGTGTGTGCGTGTGTGTGTGTGCGTGTGCGTGTGTGCGTGTGTGATGTATGGGGACGTACGTGGAGTAATACTGCATGTGTCATTCTAAGTCCCAGGAGTTTTCTTCTTCTCTTCTTCCTCCCTCGCTCCTCTCTCCTCACGTCCTTCCTCCCTCGCTCTCTCCCATCTGTCTTCTCTCTCTCTCTCTCTTTATTTCTTCACGTCTTTTTTTTTTTTCTGTGACATTCCTGTCCAGCGCTGAGGGTGTCATCCTCGGTTTCTGCTGACTCTGTGCTTCGCTGACACACACACACACACACACCTACACACACACACAGACACACACACACACACAGACAAACACACACACTCCAGCTGTTGAGAGCCAGGGCGTTTATTGGATTGTCTGTGTCCTCTGTTTGAATAAGGAGAGAGGAGAGGAGGAGAGAGGGAGTAGGAAGGAAGGGAGGAAGGAAGGAGGTGACAGGAGCGATGGAGGGCGAGTGAGAGAGAGAGAAACAATAAGTTGTGTTATCCATACGAACAACATCTCAATAATAATACCATGATTATAAATATAGGAATGAATCCATATTCAGTTCAATACATTTCATTTCTTTTGTAAAGTAAAGAGCATTTTTTACATTTGAACGAAAAATTATTTTTTTCCTTTTACAGCCTCAATTAAGTTGATCATAATAAATCGTCCCAGGAATATGTTTTACCTTCTTTGTTTTGTTTCCCACCGAGTTGTTGGGTCGGCAAACATTGAAGAGGAAACAACTCTGTGGATGAAAAGATGGAGAGGCCTGAATGCGGTCATTCTACACGATATAACAACAACGTGATGGACGGATGGAGAGAAAAAAAAAAAAAAAGCACAATAATCAGACTCATGGCACTTGAATACTCGATCTGAGGGAGGATCTGATTTGATTGACACTTGTTTATACGTCTCACAGAAATACTTCGCTCAGATATAGATAGATATAGAGAGAGAGAGATAGAGAGAGAGATAGATAGATAGATAGATAGATAGATAGTGGGCTGCATGTGGATTCACATCATATCGTTAATTTCATTCAATTAAATGAAATTCCATTTAAAGGCTTTAGGTCCTTCAGCTCAAGATGGAGCGAAGAGACGGAGAGACGGGAGGGGGAATGAAAAGAGACGGAGATAAAAAATGGTACAGGTAGAAAGAGAGAGAGAGAGAGAGAGAGCAGATGCTCCGAAAGAACAATGGAGGAGGACGAGAGAGAGAGAGACATAAATGATGGCCGGTGAAAGAGAGGGAGAGAGAGAATGAAGGGAGAGGGAGAGATGAAAGATGACAGGCGTGGGAGGCAGCGGGCGAGCAAGGGAAAGAGAGAGAGAGATGGGGGAGAAAAAGAGATAAAAGATGCGAGGTGGAAGGAGGGGGTGAAAAGAGAGAGAGAGAGAGATGACAGGAGGATGAGGAAGAGGAGGAGGAGGAGAGAGGTGAGCGTCCTTGCACTGTCAGGGGCGATCGATGGCACATCATTTACATTACACTGACTTAACTGCAGCGAGAGAGAGAGAGAGAGAGAGAGAGAGAGAGAGAACACAGGTAAAGAAAGAGAGAGAGAGAGAGAGAGGAGGGAAAATTAACTACAGTTGAAAAAAGATGGAGGGATGGTGAAGGAGAAAAAAAAAGGGGCGAGTAAATTGATCGGATGAAGGTTAGGGCCATGTCTCTCTCTCTCTCTCTCTCTTTCTTTCTCGACTGCCCTCCGTCTCTTCATTTTGTTTCTTCTCGCCCTGCACACTCCTTCACTTCTCCTCCTCCTCCTCTTTTCCTCCCTCGCTCATGTGTCGCACGTCTCTCCTCATTACTTTCATCCCTCCTTCAGCGCCATCGCTCTGTCTCTTCATCACGGGCCAGAGTCCACAGGCCCCTCTCTCTCTCTCTCTCTCTCTCTCTCTCTCTCCCTCTCTCTCCCTCCCCCCCCCCCCCCCCCCCCCCCCCCCCCCTCCCCCCCCTCCCTCCCCCCCCCCCCCCCCCCCCCCCCCCCCCCCCCCCCCCCCCCCCCCCCCCATCTATCCGTCTCCCTCCCTCGTTCATTACACATGTGGCGCATTGAAAACTTCCTGTTGTTACAGTTTGTTATGGAGCACTTCAAAGAGAGAGAGGGGGCGAGCGAGAGAGAGAGAGAGAGAGAGAGAGAGAGAGAAAAACATGGAGTCTGTTATAGTTCTTGCTCTTAAATGTTAACATGTGAGAGAGCCTTGTTCGCCTGTATGATTAGCCCTGTCTGTGTGCGTGTGCGTGTGCGTGTGCGTGCGCACATGCCTAGGAAGTCAGGTAATGACGCTTAAAGCCATCACACACACACACACACACACACAGAGACACACGTTAGTCCATCGACCTGTATAACTTGTCTGCTCAGCGTTTGTGTAAGAGTGTGTGTGTGTGTGTGAGGTGTTTAATATTTAATAGTCGGTGGTTAAAAATGCAGGAGTGTTTTTGTCTCTCGTCCCGTTGCACACCTGTTCCTCTGGAGAGAGAGAGAGAGAGAGAGAGAGAGAGGGAGTGGAGATGAAGAGGTGGATGAATAGAAGGTGGATAGATTGATAGAGGGAGGACTTGATGGGTGGACGGACGGATTCATCCGTTCATGAAAGGGATGAATCGAGGAGGAAAGATGGACAGAGGAGGAGAAGAAGCGAGGGATGAAAAGAGGAGTGTGCTCAGTTAATCGATGAAGTTTTCGCTCCGTCTTTTAAGGTGATTTTTTTCTCCTTCTTCTTCTCTTTGATCATTCTCGCTCTACTTCCTTTATCAATCAATACTTATTATTGGCAGCCTCACTCTAATTCTCTCTCTCTCTCTCTTTAAGACGAAAAGAGAAGAACACACACACACACACACGCACACACAATGAAGTCATTCATCTGTCCAATCAAAGAGACGGAAGCCCAGAGGACCAAACATCAATCTCTCTCTCTCTCTCCCTCACTCTCTTTCTTCGTTCGCCCCGTGAATCCATGAGCGTCCATGATTATGAACCCCCCCCCCCCGTGTGTGTGTGTGTGTGTGTGTGTGTGAGGACATATAGCCCATCTCTCTGGTGTCTCTTTAAAAAGAATAGATTGTTCTGCTACAAACAAAGAGTAAAGACACACAAGCACACACACGCACACACACACACACACACGCGCGCGCACACACACACACACAAAGACTGAGGGATGTAATACTGTGACACGATTTATGATGGACGAGAGACAGAAAACAGACAGAGAGGTGGAGGAGGCTTCTCTCTCTCCTCCATCAGAAGAGAGAGCGAGAGAGTTTCACCTCCTCCTCCTCCGTCCAATAGAGGAGAGAGAGAGAGAGAGACAGGAAGCGGAAGACAAGGTAAAGACAGGACCGAAGGCAAGGGGAGAGTAATCAATAGGGAGATTTTTTTTTTTCTTTCTGACATCATCATTTGACCTCCGGATGGGGGGAGGACAGAGGAGGAAGACAAAAGAGATGGAGGGAGGGATGGAGAGATTAATGGAGCAATAGATAAAAAAGACAAGTGGCACTGAGGCAGAAAATAGACAGGTATGTTTTGGAAAATATTCAAAATCACTGGAGCGGAAACAACGAGGCTCTAATAAATATTTTGAAAAAAAGAAGGGATGAAAAAGGAAAGTTCCTGTTTCTTGACTGAGTTGAATTGTTCTCCGTCATTTGACTCATCTCAATATTCCCCAGCTGCTCGCTGAAATCTGTCCAAATCAAATCTACACGCCATCAATAAATCCCAGCTGATCACTTTCACCTGCAAACAGAAACGTCAAAAAAAGAAAAAGAAAAAAAAGAGAAGGAAAACAAAACAAAATGGAGGAGCAACAAAGGAGAGAAGAAAAGAGGAAGATGAAAGATTTGACCCCTGGCTCGACCCCGCGTATCGACAGCAGCAGGCCTTGATAAACTGCAGAGTGTGTGTGTGCGTGTGCGCGTTTGACCCACGCGCGTTCTGAGCTAAATCAATCTGTCAAATGTGTTAGCGCGTCCGTGCTTATTCACCGCCACGCCTGTTTGTGTGTGTGTGTGTGTGTGTGTGTGTGTGCGTGACCGACCCTGACCGGCCATCAGAGCCAATGACGGAGTATTGATCAAGGCTCCGTCACCATGGAAACGGCCATTTGGGAGGACAGGCGAGGGTGCGCGCGTGTCAAAGTGGGAAGACTTACTTCAAGGTGGCTCATCCGATCGTGGCGTGTGTGCGTGTGCGTGTGCGTGCGCGTGCGCGTGCGTGCGCGTGCGCGAAATGCCAGCCTCCTGTTTCTCGGTGGCAGCTTGTCCTTTTTTTTCCTCGCTCATTAAAAGGTCATCAAAAAGCAGAACTACAAAGCTGCTGAGTCTCTTTTTAATGAACAGCATCAATAATTGGCTCTTTAATGACGAGACGATATTATAATTACGGTCAACAAACGGAGGCGTCTCGTCTTCTCGGTTTCAGGCCTTTCGGTGTTTTTTCTGCGTCTTCCACTCAAACATTGACATTTGTCAAGTGCAGTTTATGGATCGGTGTATTTCCCCTGACTTTATAGCCACGGCTCACGGCCTCCTGTAGGACACCCTAGGAGCTCCGGGTGGGTCAAAGGTCAACCTTGGTCCCCTGAGCAGGAATTTGCATAAAAGTCAAGCGTTCAGGTGAAGAATCGAGACTGTGTCTATTGAATGGTCTGAATGTAGTCAAGGTGAAGGGTTAACAAACAAATGTAGGTCAATGGACTGTGTGTGTGTGTGTGTGTGTGTGTGCGTGTGTGTCCGTGTGTGTCCGTGTGTGTGTGTGTGTGTGACCTGCTCTTTGTTCCTGTGCTCGGTGCAGTAAAGAGAGTGGACCGTTGACGAGGATTAATGCCCAACATATGGCAAACCTACGGGACACACACATGCGCGCACACACACGCGCACGCACACACACACACACAGACAGACACACACTGCAGTCATTACTCTGAACAAAGAACTGTACAGCTAATGAGAAGGGGATATCATGTGTCCTTTTCAAACACACTAATGTTGCTCATATATGGATGGAGGGATACAGATGAACACACACACACACACACACACACGGACACACACGGACACACACACACACACACACAGG
>JAFBJU010001435.1:20229-41077 GCA_016785305.1 Colistium nudipinnis
CACACACACACACACACACACACGGACACACACACACACACACACACAGGTAGTTTAACATGTCTCCATTGTGACTGTATGTGTGAGATGAAAAGTAGCCGGGGTTTGTTGATGGAAAGGCTTAAAGGTTTGAATGCAAACACCTGTGTGTGTGTGTGTGTGTGTGTGTGTGTGTGTGTGTGTGTTTATTGTTGAGGTGTGTGTGTATGATGGAGAGAGAGAGAGGTGAAGCAGAGTTCAGAGCAAAAGTGAAGGTTCATGTTTTCATTTCTTCATGCTCCTCTGCCTCTCTCACTCAGTGTGTGTGTGTGTGTGTGTGTGTGCGCGTGTGTGTGCGTTTCTCACATACAGAATCACACCCCAAAACATTTTCAGACGTTTTCTCTCATCCTCTCCGTCCCACTCCCCGTGGGATCTGACTGGCATGTTCCTGGAGAGCTGAACATCTATTCTCTTGTGTTCCATGGAAAGGAAAGAAAAGAAAAGAAAAGAAAAGAAAAGAAAAGAAAAGAAAAGAAAAGAAAAGAAAAGAAAAGAAAAGAAAAGAAAAGAAAAGAAAAGAAAGAAACGCACTCACCCGTCTGCTGTAACCGAAAAAGAAAAGGAAACATTCATTGACCGATTCCATTCCTGCATCTCGAACACCTGAGAAATGATTCTTCATCCAGCCACGCACACGCACACGCACACGCACACAAAAAACACACAACCGAAATGTTTGAATGAATATTGAAGGTGTTGTTTCTGGAAAAAAAAATGTTTTTTTGTAACATATACATCTGATATTCTTCTCTCGAGTTTTATTCTCGTCTCTGGGGCGACTCTGTGGTTATGTGTGAAGCCCCGCCCCCCCCTCTCTCTCGCCCTCTCTCTCTCTCTCTCTAGGTGTAAATGACTTTGGACGGCCATCTGTTACTGAGCCACCCTGCAGAGAGTTGGCCTGCATGCACACTCCTCAGTGTGTGTGTGTGTGTGTGTGTGCGTTTATTTATGCCTGCGTGCACATGCATAAAACATGCGTGTGCACGTGTTGGTGTACAACATGTTTTCTCCTGTTGGATACAGCGTTCACACATTTGACCTGGTCAAACATGCTCCGTCCCTCCTTTTTTATTTGAAGTCTTTTTTTCTTTTTTTTTCAATTCCTCGACTATAAATGGGAAACGCCGAATATTTTCGTCTTTCAGGAACGGAGGTGGGCCGGATGATCAGTTTCGTTTTTTGTGGCAACTAAAAATAGCCCCACATTTGATCTTTTGTTTTTGTTGCAGACGATAAACATCGGTTAACGTGAAATAAAAGGAGGGAACATAGATGGAGGAATCAATCACAGCACGTTTGCGTCAATCTGTGTCACTCACTCGCCCCTCTCTCTCTCTCTCTCTCTCCCCCCGCAGCTCTCGGCCCGGCCGTCCTCCCAAGCGCTGTCCCGGGGCAGGGATCCAGGAAAGCCCCAGGCTTCTGCACCCGGGCCTCCCCGGCCTGCTGTCCCCCAACCTGCTGTCCCACACCGGTAACACTTCCCTCCTTTCTTTTTCTCCTTTTCCTCCTCTCTGCTCTCCCTTTCCGTCCCGGCCCTGGGCCCTGTCCTCATCCCTTCTTCTTTGTCTATGTGCAAAGTGTGTGCAAGTGAGAGAGAGAGGAAGAGGAGGGAGGTCGGAGATGGTGAAACCCAGAAACGAGTGCCAAAGAGAGAGAGAGAGAGAGAGAGAGAGAAATGGAGGTGGAACAGTGATGGAGAGAAAACGAACGAAAGATAAAATGTAAAGATGGGAAAAGAGAAGAAGAGGAAGAGAGCTGCAGAGAGAGAGAGAGAGAGAGCGGGTGAACGAGTGCAGACTGCATGGTGGTGTGATGAATGACACGTCTCTGGGGTCCCACTCCTCCATCTGTCCATCCCTCCTCCTCCTTCTTCTTTTTCTTCCCTCCTTCTTCCGCCATCCCTCCTTCTGTCCTCCCTCTCCTCCTCTCCTCGTTCTCTCCCTCCCTCCCGTTGTCTTCACACCTTTGGCACATCGTTTTTACTTCACTTCTTCCTCCTCTCCTCCCCTCCTTCTGCCCTTTACATTTTCCTCACCTCCCTCCATCCCTCGTTTTTTTTTTCCGCTCTCCGACATCTCACCTGTCATCTCTCTCTTTTCCCCTCTTCACCTCCTTCCCTTCCTTTATAAACTTTCTCTGCTCCATCTTCATCCCTCCTTCCAATATCTTTCTCCTCTCCTCCATCTTCATCACCTCCTCTTCCTCCCTCCTTCCTTCCTTTCCTCCCTCTCTACCCTTCTCGCTCCAGAATAAATAAAACATGGTTGTGTTTAGTGACATATGGACACAGCTCACTGTGGCATACTAATGACACACACACACACACACACACTGTGACACACCCCCGCCGCACACATCAGGTGTGTGTGTGTGTGTCACAGTGTGTGTGCACAGAAATGTGTGTTTGTTTGTTGAACATTAGTGGAACCCAGAGAAAACATTTGCTCACTTATGATCGCCCATTAGCTCTCTCTCCCTCTCTGACACACACACACACACACACACACACACACACACACGCACACGCACACGCACACGCGCGCACGCTGCATATATACAGCACTCACACTTGGCAGTCTTCGGATGTCGCA
Source organism: Colistium nudipinnis (assembly GCA_016785305.1). Lineage (NCBI taxonomy): Eukaryota > Metazoa > Chordata > Actinopteri > Pleuronectiformes > Rhombosoleidae > Colistium > Colistium nudipinnis. The sequence continues at coordinate 22,863 of JAFBJU010001435.1, forward strand.
CACATGCAGAGTTGGTCGTCTTGTCGGCCCCGCGTCCATGGAGACGCCTCGTTGCCGGGGGAGACGAGCTGTTGTTTACGACCTCGCGGGCGCCATGACGATGGGGGGCATCGGCCAATCACAGATGGACATTTATCACCCGGTCTGAAAACACAGCGAGGAGAGAGTGAGGAGAAAACAGGGATGAGGATGAGTGGGAAATAAAGGAAGGATGGAGGACAGGAAGTAGAAGAGAGAGAGCAAATCAAAAAGTTCAAACTTATCTTATTTCTTCCTCTCCTCCTCCTCCTCCTCTTCCTGTATTTCTTCCGTACTTCCTCTCACATTTCTCAATTGGGTTCTCTTCCTCCTTCAGTCTTTTCTTCACCTCCGTATTTCCTTTTCCTCATGCTTCTCATCTCTCCTTCCGTTCTGAAGAGGAAGTGTGGACGAGAAAATGGTGGCACGGTGGAGGAGAAGTGAGGGACGATAAGAGAAGGATGGAGGGAGAAAAAAGGAGAGCGAGAGAGAGGACGTGGCGTGGAAAATAAAAGATGGGAAAAAAAAAAGTGAAGATGGCGAGAAAGGAAAGAGTGAGGAGGAAAAACATGAAGGAGAAAATGTGGAGGAGAGATGGGAGGATGATGAGGGAGGAGGAGAAAACGACAACAAGAGTGATATCACTTTAATTGGCCTCATCTCCCTTAACAAAGAAGCTGTGATGATAAGTGTGCGTGTGTGTGTGTGTGTGTGTGTGTGTGTGTGCGCGCGCGCGTGTCGCAGGGTGCTGCAGCTCTCATTTGACTTGTTAATTCACTTCAAAACCGGCTCAATGCTTCGCCTTGTCTCCTGAAACACACATAAACACATGAACACACACACACAGGCGCACGCACACACACACGCACACACACACACACACACACACAGGACTTCTCTGTGCAGGTTACAGGATGAAGTGCTTTCACTGTGAAAAGAATACACTCGTCTGAGGACTCTTATGTGCACCTGCAGAGGAGGGGGGAGGAGGGAGGGAGGGGGGGGGAGGAGGTGGAGGAGGAGGACTGAAGTGAGAGGAAGTCTTTTTTTGGTCCCGTCTGCAACGACGTTCAACACGAGGCCCAGCGCCTCCGTCTGTTACCGTGGAAACGCCTATAAATATTTAATAATATAATAATAATATTTAATCTCGTTTTACATCGTTTAGCAGACTAATTGATTTTCAATTGAAATGTATTATTTGATATTTATTTATAATAGAAGCCTTTTTTTTGGCAATGACTTGACTCAATTCAAACCTGGAATAGAAGCGATAAAACCTTTGAATGTTGCTCCTCAAGGCCGTCGACCTTTGACCCTGGTGGCTGCCATTAAAAACGCTTTACAGTACACAGCGATTGTGATGCACAGAATAAATCCTCAGCAACATCTCGACACCAACTCGTGTTCAGCCATGACACAAAATGGCCGACGGGAGAAAAAAAAAAAAAAAAAACCCAGTGAAAGCTAAAGATGGAGCGACTTTAAGTGCCGGAGCGTGGAGCCGGAATCTGTTTGACTCAGCACAAGCGCAATCGACTGCATTTGTAAATTGGCACTCGGAGTGGAAGAAGAAAAAAAAACGCGAAAAACAAAAAAAAAAAAAAGTCGCTTCTAAATCCAGAACACAAAGAGCAATTCCTGCGTTTGTTTTATTCAAAGTGTCACTCCGTCTCTGAGAGCCTTCGGAGCACGGAGTGAAGGGGATGAAATATTTACTGCCTCAGGCAAATGGGCTTTTCACGCGAGGGGGGGTCCGGGGGGGGCGGGGGGGGGGTCAGGATCCACCACCTCCAGCAGAGGGGGGGGGGGGGGGGGGGTCAGGATCCACCACCTCCAGCAGAACAAACTCAGACGTCCTGATGGAGCGCGGAGACAACGCGTGGAAGCTTTTAGCGGAAACGTTTTTAAGACGACTTTATGCTAATGAGTCAATCAATCAATCAATATTGACATATATGAAGGCTGGTCATTTCTATAGGATCTATAACTAATGAAAAACCAAACCTGATCGGAAACATGAACTGTGTGATGACAATCTGGCATTTGACTTACTGTGATTTCCACGTTAGGGGCGGGGCTTATCCCGCATGGCGCCAATCCCAAAGTGTCTGATTGGTCTGTGGGGAGACAGAGGGAGACACATTTGAAACTCTTCCATTGAATCGATCCGTTTCGGGTTTTTAATTGTGCAGAACAAAGTTCACATCCTCCTCCTCGCCGCTGCTGGGAAAGTCGTCGTCGGGGTTTTTTCGCTGACGATTCTCTTCTTCTTCTCCTCCTCTTCATCCTCCTCCTCCTCCTTTTTTTTTTTTATATTGCTGACTTCCTCTCTGCGTTTTCGTCCTTCGGAAAAACATTAGGATGCACGGGAAGGAAAAAGGAGATGGGTAAACAACGTATAGACAGCCCACAGGAGACCAGTCAAACACACCCACACAAACACACGAACACGCACACCACACACACACGCACACACAACGCCTAAGCCATCACGGCAGATCCCACCTCCAACCCCACACAGATTGATTTATAAACAATCCTTGTTTATTGAGTAATAAATAGTAAAAAAGAAGTCTATAAAACATAAGTCATAAAAGCATAAGAAATACACTGCCTTCTGGTACGATACATTATTTAGGAGCAAAAGCGACACATCAGCCGGCAGCATCTGAACAATAAATAGTTGGAAAGCATAGTGGAAGCGTGTGCTTTACTGGTGACTAAGGTAAGAAAATAAAATCGTGAAATTAAAAATTTATCTTTTTGTATTACCGTCCACAGCAAGCAAGAACGCATAACAAAAAAATCTATTATTATTATTCCTTCTTTCTCCATTTCATCCACAGACAATACGTCTGGTCACTGGGCCTCGGGCTCTTTGACTCGACCTCCTTTCTCTCCTCTTTTATTCATCCCTCCATTATCACTTCCTGCTGGATTCTTTTCAAATGAAGAGTTGGGTTTAGCTCTGTTCTCAGGGGGATCATTTTAACACCAAATAATCATTATTTTTCATGAATCATCCCAACATAGGGAACTTTTCCCCACGATGAAACAATAAAAAACAATTCAATGAGTTTAAATTGAAAGAAAAGTGCTCAACAGGTTTTCAGAATGGGATATAATCTAAAGTTGATCTTAAAATGATCCATGATCGTCCACCAACCCTCCGTCCTGCTTTCAATGCGATGACAACAAGCCCCCCCCCTCTCTTGCTCTCCCTATCTTGTTTTCTTTATAGCTTGCAGAGAACTGTACTCTGTGTGTGTGTGTGTGTGTGTGTAGTGGACATTCCTACAAGGCCGTCAAGCGTGACTGGGGCAAAACCAACTGACCCACACACACACACACACACAAAGAACGCACAGATAAGCATGCATTCCCTGACTCAGACACACACGCACACATTTTGACATGAAAGCAAACGCTACATACACACTCGCTGCTGTACTCACATGTACAATTACACAGGCACACACACACACAGACACACACAGGGTCATCTCTCTCACTCTGCTGGTTGTTGTGTATAGAAGTCAGTTCCAGGTCAGCGCACAGATCCAGGGATCTTAGTCCGCACAAAAGAGTGAGAGAGTGTGTGAGTGTGTGTGTGTGTGTCGTTGCACATGTGTGTGTATCGGTGGATGTAATCAGCCTCGAGGCGTCTGAGACGGCCCTCACACCCGAAACACAACAAAAGACGAATTGGACGACGACAGCCGGCAAACGGGCGTCAGTATCGAGTCACAGCTCCCAGCAAAGCATCGTGGGTAATAGTAGGCCGTACCTGTACGGGCCTTTGATCGTAACACTGTGTGTGTGTGTGCGTCACAGGCCTGACCGCGGCAGCCATGGCCGAGCTCCAGAAGCTTCAAAAGATGAAGATGATGATGAGTCTCCAGAACGGCAACGAGTCCGACAACGACGACCTGCACTCCAACACAGGTAACGCGCACACACCTGTGCAGGTGATATATAAGTGCGGCTGAAGGAGTCACCATGAAAACAGACTCACACACTGTTCCTCGGGACAAAGTTGTCGTCTCTTCGTCCGTCGCCACCGCCAGATTAAATCTTCCTCGGGAAATATAAAAGAAAAAGTCACCTGAGGTCAAACAGAAATGAAGTGCAGAGAGAAACAGGCTGAGCACAATATTAGGAACAGTGTGTGTGTGTGTGTGGGGGGGGGGGGTGCCTAATAATGTGCTGAACTGAGTCACTCAGTTACTTATGAGAGGATTAACTATAATATCATTCATCCATTTATTCTCTCCTGACACAATTAACAGTTTCATAAGATTACATTTGTACATCTCTATATTTGTTGTTTTTTTATTATCTTGAATTCAATTGGATTCTCAAAACTCAGCAAAATGTTAAAGATGTAGCACAGGTCTGACATAGTTCCACTTTAACCGCACGAACCATTAAGCCGAAAAGGTCAAATCTGAGCCGTCTGTTTTTCCAGAGGTGACACACATAAAAACAAAGCGTTCACGCACACACTCCATCTCTGCTGTGTTTGCTTGTCTGAATTATTAAAAAGACAGAAAACAAAAGCAAAGAGAAAAGAAAGAAAGGAGGGAGAGAGAGAGAGAAAGGGCGAGCGAGCCCTTCCTTCTGTTTCCACCCAGATTCTCCTCTTTCTCTTCTTCCTTTTCTTTCTCTGACCTGGAAAAAGGGGCCGATAGAGTTACTCTTCCTCTATTCTCCGGATTGATCCTCTCTTTTTTGGGATTTTTGTTTTTATTTATTTCCTCCTCCTTTTATCTCATTCAGAGGGGATGTTGGTTTTCTGCCTCTCATTGTGCGACCTTATTTTCTTTGTAGCAGACACTGGCTCCGGCCTGGGAAACTCCACCGGACAATAGAGTGTGTAGCGATGAAAAAGAAAATAAAGCGAGGGAGGACGGAGGGGGAGAAGCGGACTCGTACTGAGGGCCAGAGGAAAAAAGAGAATAAAAAAAATATATATATATTTTTGTGGGTGACTGGTCTGGTCACTTTCTAAAAATAAGATTTTTTATTTTTTTTTTTTTTTTTATCATTTAGATCAATCTTGACAACAACACATTGTTTCTGCTGCACAATTTCAACAACAAAAGACATTTCATTATTATTTCAAGAGAAGTGGCCTTTCATTCAATTTTTAAAATCAAATGGAAAATCCTTTTGGTGAGCCTGTTCCATTTTTCCTCCCCACTTAAACAGCTGTTTTGGTTGTGGTCTTTTGGTTTCCACACCAGAAATACTCGATTTTTAATTTCAACTTTCCATATTCATATTTGTCCTCGGCTGAAATGAAAAAGGAATACAAAAAAAAAAAGGTTTTAAAGCCACCATTTGAATTTTTTAAGAAACAGCATCGGCGACGACAGGATCCGAAACTTATTTATCCGTTTGTTTTAGGATAGAAAAGCGAAGATGGGGGGGGATTTTTTTTTTTTTTGCATGGACGGACTAATTGATCGATATTAAAAGCGGCAAAAAAGATAAAAGGGGGGAAGAGAGGGAGGAGAGAGGACAAGGCCAAGGAAAAAATGACAAGAGTGTGGGGAGAGAGAGAGAGAGAGAACATCTGTCCATCTGTTTATACTTCTTTTCTTCCCTGGTGTAAATGGCAGCGGGATGAGGCCCAGCTGTCACACACACACACACACACACGCGCGAGCGCACACGAGCACGCGCACACACACACACAGCACAGGGGATTCTTCAGTAGGCAATAATAGAGAGAGACGTTTGCTAATTCAAACTAATGGAGGGAGATGAAGATGGATGAGAGAGAGAGAGAGAGAGAGAGAGAGAGAGAGAGAGAGAGAGGGGAGGGGGGGAGAGAGAGGAGGAACGACAGAGTGAAGAGAGAAAGTGACCAAGGTAAAAGACACAGAACTAAAATTGACAATAAACATGAATTAATAAGCGAAAGAAAAAGTGAACATTCAGATTAAGAAGGACTTGGAGGTCAAAGGTCACATGTTTATCCTCTGCTGTGCCTGTGCCCAGGAGGAAGCGAGTGTTCCTGGGATAAGGAGCGTCTTACCAGCCCTCCTGCAGGAGCCCACGGTGGAGGAGGAGGAGGAGGAGGACCAGGAGGACCAGGAGGAGGAGCAGCTGGAGGAGGAGGAGGCAGGGGGCCCACCATGGGAGCGGTCAATCAGCAACAACTGCAACAGCAACAGCAGCTATTGGCTAACAGTGAGCGCACACACGCACACACACACACGCGCAAACGTGTGTGTTTAAGGGGCTGGCAATATTTGTTAATGTTCACCATTTAATCTGTTCCCATCTCCTGTATTAACACTCCGCCTGGATTAATCAGCACACACTCTACTAAATGACTCAATTCATCAACACCACACACACACACACACACACACACACAGCAAACAAGAACACACTCTTTTTCTTATTGCGGACGTAATGCGTTTGAAGACGCACACACACGCAGGGCAGAGCGACAAACACTCACATTGATTATTCTATCACTTCAGTTGTCACGACAACAGCAATCAGTGTTATTGTTTCATTGGAATGAAAGCAGCCGCTGCTCTTTTTTTTTTTCCTGTGTGCGTGTGCGTGTGCATGTGCGTGCGTGTGCGCGTGCGGGCCGACGGCCCAGGCGACTCCTCTGCAGTGTCTGCATCTTATAGGAGCTGGCCTTTGAAAACCAGGAGCTGTTTTAGGGTCAGAGTGGAGTGAGGGCCAGAGGTCAAAGGTCAAGGTCGGGCATTTTAGGGCGGTTCAGGGTGGGAGGGCTGAGTGCGAGTTAATGGAACACAGCAAGACAGGGGGTGTGTCTCACACATGAAGAAGAAAAATAAATGGAGACAGAAAACAAGGAAAAGGGCACAAACGGCTTTGACCTTTTGACCTCTGACCTCCATATTTTGGGTGGTTGCGTGTCTGTCCGGAGGGTTTAAGTTCAACACAAGTTCCAGTTTTGCACTTGAGCTTCGAAACAAAAGTTTAAATTCACACTCACCGTAGCTCCGCCCCCCTCAGGGTTGGACCTGCCCTTCATGATGATGCCCCACCCCCTGCTGCCCATGGGCCTGCCTCCGGCCTCCGTCGCCATGGCGATGTCACAGATGAACCACCTCAACACCATCGCCAACATGGCCGCCGCCGCGCAGCAGATACACACCCACGTCCACCGCGCGCCTGTCATCAAGGTAACACAACTCGACAACTGCTTCATTGTGTCCACCACCGTGTGTCACACACGAGGACTCACTGTGTGTGTGTGTGTGTGTGTGTGTGTGTCCAGGAGCGAGTGTGCGACAGTCCGTCTCTGTCTCCGTCCGTGGACGAGACCAACACTCCGCTGCAGTCGCAGCCCAGCAGCTCCGCCTCCAGCTCGCCCGAGAGACTGGGTACACGCAACGCAGCGCAATGTAACACAAACGCAACACAACACAAACACACAGGCACATGTCGACAGCCTATTGTTGCCTCACTTGATCACTGACATTGATTATCTTTATTTTGTATGTATTATGTACTGTTTAAACACACACACACACACACACAGTAAGATAAATAGACTTTCCACACACATGTACAGACACACACTTTCGCACTGTGTGTGTGCGTGTGTGTGTGTGTGTGTTTAAACCTGCTGTGCTGGTTCTTTCCACAGGGCTGGTGTCAGCTGATGCAGATGTGGCTCTGACCAACGCTGCTGCACCCAACAAGAAAATGACAAAGGACAAAGGTTGGACCACACACACACACACACACACACACACACACACACAGACACAGACACACACACATTAATACAAGTGAGGATATTCCATTATCCACCTTAATCTAAACCTTCACCCATTTCCTTTTGACAACTGACAAATTGTCCTCACTTAGGAGGGTTTTCCTCAACTGTAGTCACACACACACACACACACACACACATACACACGCACACACACACACTGACGCACACACAGAGAAACAGAAGCGTCAGGATGTTCTGCCGCTCCTATTGATCACCTGTCTCCCAGCCATCAATCAGAGGGATTAGGGAGGGAGAGAGAGAGAGAGAGAGAGAGAGAGGAGGGCGAGCGAGGGAGGCTAAGTGAAGGAGGCTCGGCTGAAAGGGGTCAAGAGGTCACACACTAAAAGCACACGGGGCCTCTCCTCCCTCCATCGCTCTCTTTTTCCCCCCTCTTTGTATTTTCCTTTTCTAGTAACACATTGTTTTCATCTGCCTCTCTCCATCACTCTCTCTCTCTCTCTCTCTCTCTCTCTCTTTTTTCACTCCATTCTTACTTACATTGGTCAGCAGGAGCCGCAGACTGACTGCTCCCTTTTAAATCAATAAGGACAAAAAAAACAAAACAACAACACAACCCGCACGACAACTTCAGTTTTCAGATCTTAAAACTTGACCAGAAAAGCTTGCGATCCGTGACCTTTGACCTTTAAAGGTCAAATTCTGCTCAGTTCTCGCTCAAATCGCCACAAACATCTCTCTCTCTCTCTCTCTCATGATTTTTGGAAATGAGTCCTACCTGAAATATTGTTCTTTGTCTCTGTTCCGGGCTCGTCTCTCCTCTTTCTTGGAATAAAACTGGAATCACCAGAAAAAAAGAAACAATTCAATTGAAAATGAACAAAAGTGAGTTTCAGAAGAGAAAAAAACGGAGACATGAGACGTTTGGAGGAGTGTCGGAAAAAAAAATGTTGAGAAAGTGAAAGTGAGGAAGAGTAGAGCGCAGGGATGTTTGGGGGGATGAAGAGGGGGGGGGGGGGGGGTTAAACAGAGGGGGGGGGGGGGGTCTTCATCAGCGTTCATTTCACAGCAGAGTTAGCCCAGTTGTCGGCGCGTTCGGCTTTCGGAGCTGCGCGCACAAATGAAGGCCGTCTTTAATCCTGCCAATTAGCAGCTCACGTGATCGTCTGAATACTAACGACCTCCGCGCGCGTCATTGATTTGAAAACTTCTGCGGGTTTTCAGCCTTCCAACTCGGACCCCCAAACTCTGGCCATGCGACCACGCGCTTATTATGGGTTGGGCTGTAAACCGTGACAAAGAAGACCTATGTGATTTTTGGGGGGGGAGGAGTAATGACCGTCTGTCCTTGCTCCCGATTGGTTCCAGAAGAGTCGGCGCTGGCTCAGGCCCTGCCCCCCGGCTTCCCCGCTCCCTTCCTATTCGCCGACGGCTTGTCGTCGGTGGAGACGCTGCTCACCAACATACAGGTAACCGGACGGTGGGTCAAAAAGGAATTGGCGGAGCGGAATCCCGGACTGTTTCTTCTTCTGTGGTGCCAGGGGCTGCTGAAGGTGGCGGTGGAGAACGCCCGTGTGCAGGACAAGCAGATCCAGGCGGAGAAGAGGGGGTCTTCATCAGCGTTCATTTCACAGCAGAGTTAGCCCAGTTGTCCGCGCGTTCGGCTTTCGGGGCTGCGCGCACAAATGAAGGCCGTCTTTAATCCTGCCAATTAGCAGCTCACGTGATCGTCTGAATACTAACGACCTCCGCGCGCGTCATTGATTGGAAAACTTCTGCGGGTTTTCAGCCTTCCAACTCGGACCCCCAAACTCTGGCCATGCGACCACGCGCTTATTATGGGTTGGGCTGTAAACCGTGACAAAGAAGACCTATGTGATTTTTGGGGGGGGAGGAGTAATGACCGTCTGTCCTTGCTCCCGATTGGTTCCAGAAGAGTCGGCGCTGGCTCAGGCCCTGCCCCCCGGCTTCCCCGCTCCCTTCCTATTCGCCGACGGCTTGTCGTCGGTGGAGACGCTGCTCACCAACATACAGGTAACCGGACGGTGGGTCAAAAAGGAATTGGCGGAGCGGAATCCCGGACTGTTTCTTCTTCTGTGGTGCCAGGGGCTGCTGAAGGTGGCGGTGGAGAACGCCCGTGTGCAGGACAAGCAGATCCAGGCGGAGAAGAGGGAGCTCAAGATGGAGCTCTACCGGGAGAGGGAGATGCGGGAGAGTCTGGAGAGGCAGCTCACCTCCGAGCTGCAGAGCCGCGGTGGGTGTCCCAGCTGTCCCCCTGGCCTGTCCCGCTGGCCTGTCCCCCTGGCCTGTCCCCCTGGCCTGTCCTCCTGGCCTGTGCTCCTCAACTGTCCTCCAACCCTGTCCTCCTCACCTGTCCTCCAACCCTGTCCTCCTCACCTGTCCTCCTCACCTGTCCTCCAACCCCTGTGCTCCACCCCTATCCACTTGCCCTCCACCCCTGCCCTCCGCACACTCCTTGATCTGACCTCCTCCTCCTCCTCCTCTTCTCCTCGTCCTCCAGCCTCCATCCAGAAGCGTCTGAAGAAGGAGAAGAAGGCCAAGAGGAAGCTGCAGGAGGCGCTGGAGTTTGAGTCCAAGAGGAGGGAGCGGGTGGAGGACGTCCTGAAACACTCGTCCTCGTCCTCCCCGTCTCCGGAGCCGCTGCACCACAACAACAACAACGGTAACACAACGTCAATCCTCTTCTCTCTTCATATATATATATATATATATCCTAAATGATATTCATCGCCAACGTTTCGGTATTTTGCATATCGTATTTTCCAACAGTTCAAATTCTTTGAAACTCGCCATAAAGAGGGAAAAAAAAACACAAAACGCAAGACCCAAGCGCTCCTGGGGACAGTTGTGTGTTTTGGTGTGTTTGTGTGTTGTTGTGTTTACGAGCCGCACACTTTGGCTTTTATTGGCCGACCCACTGAGACTCTGTCCTGTCTCTGCGCCTCAAACCAGACGCTGCTGTGGTCCAGGACAGACCAGAGCTTAATGGGAACCAGCAAGACAACAACGCTGCTGTACAAGGTACGCGCACACACACACACACACACACAACCTATATAAAACAAAAAACATAAAACACACACACAGACGCCACACATTAAAAGATATGATATTTACACACACACACACACACACACACTCACAAGTAGGGGGGGCATACGTGTGTGTGTGTGTTGGGGCCCAGGCTCGATTTGTGCCGACATTAAGCAGACACTGTGGCCTCCCTTTGATGTCAACCTTACAGGACACGCGCGCGCACACGCGTGTGCACACCGGATGATTAAAGCACCTTAAGTGGAAACACAGTGTTCAGGGAAGCTGGAGCAACAAAATTCCCAGTTTTTTTTTTGTTTGGATCAAGTTTGAATTAAAAGCTTGGTCCTCACAAGTGCAGCATTGGAGAGTGTGTGTCTGTGTGTGTTTGTGTGTGTGTGCGCGCGTTAGTATGCATGTGTCATCCTCTTTCCACCAGCTGTGCTCAGTCCTGCCTGACATTGAAAACCTTCACTTCACAAACTCTGTGTGTGTTTAAATGAATATCTACACACACACACACACACACACACACACACTCCCTCTCCCCATGTGTGCGTTTGTGTGCGTTCTCTGTACCTGTAGTTGTGCATTTTAGTGTGTGTGTGTGTGTGTGTGTGTTTGATGCACACTCTAGTGAGACAGGGAACTCTAATTAGCTCTCTCTCCTCTTTAGACCCTTTTAGATCCCCTCTTCTGCAAGCCAAGCACACACACACACACACACACACACACACACACACACACACCGACCCACCTGATTTCATTAATGTTGATTGGCCCAGTAGGACCCCTTTGCTCACACACACACGTACACACTGACAAACACACACTGATCTCTGCTGCCATAAAAGCATTTTGCACCTACAGTGGTTTACTCAAACACACACACGCACACACACACACACACACACACACACCTACACACACACACCTCTCCCCTGCCTCTCTCACCTTCCACACTCTTAATTAACGAGTGCAGCGAAAACTGCTGAATACAAAGAAAAGACATCGCATTCCAATCAGAAAGAGAGAGAGAGAGAAAAAAAAAAGAGTAGGATCGCTTGTTCAAAACCTACCGGACTAATTGGCCATAAAAAAGGAGAGAAAAGGGGAGGAAGAGGAGGCAGAGGGAAAGGAGGGCAGGAGGAGGAAGGAGTTGAAAAATGTGACCTTGTTCCAAGACCTGGTGACATTTCCTCCGCCAGCTGATCGCCTTTTAACATTCTGAATCCAGGACACACACACACACACACACACACACACACACACACACACACACACACACACACACACACACACACACACACACACACACACACACACACACGGCCAGGAGAAAATAGTGAAAGTGGAAATAAAGAGGAAATTCCAGGATCATCCCTTCTTAATCATCATAAATAAAAATGCCATCTTGCCAAAGCAGAACATTTGCTGTTGTTTTATAATCCGGCCTTTGAAATCTTTTTTCTTTTCATTCAAAAAAACGTTTTAAATAGAGGGAGGAGTGACTCGCATGCTCAGCTCCCGGAAGGAGTTCAGGAAACAACCTGAAAAAAAAAAAAAAAAAAATTCCTTTTATATCGTCTCAATAGAGTAGAAATATTTTCTTCCGTTTTATTTTAGGATTATGAATACATCTGAAAGCGTCACAATAGCCGCGCATTCTGAAGTCGTTGTGGCGGTTTTGGGATGGGGGGACAGATCGTGAGCCCGAAGGAGGACGAGGAGAGGACGGAGAGAAGAATGGCTCGGGATAAAAATACTAGAGGAGGAGCAGATAGGGGACGGGGGAGATGTGTACATCATAAATAAAAATGCCATCTTGCCAAAGCAGAACATTTGCTGTTGTTTTATAATCCGGCCTTTGAAATCTTTTTTCTTTTCATTCAAAAAAACGTTTTAAATAGAGGGAGGAGTGACTCGCATGCTCAGCTCCCGGAAGGAGTTCAGGAAACAACCTGAAAAAAAAAAAAAAAAAAATTCCTTTTATATCGCCTCAATAGAGTAGAAATATTTTCTTCCGTTTTATTTTAGGATTATGAATACATCTGAAAGCGTCACAATAGCCGCGCATTCTGAAGTCGTTGTGGAGGTTTTGGGATGGGGGGACAGATCGTGAGCCCGAAGGAGGACGAGGAGAGGACGGAGAGAAGAATGGCTCGGGATAAAAATACTAGAGGAGGAGCAGATAGGGGACGGGGGGGGGGGGGGGGAGGGAGGCAGAACATGCAGAACAGAGGGATGAAAGAGGAGGAGTGGAGGGGGGTCTGAGTGCACGGCGGAGTGATAAAAATAGGGAAGGGCAGGAGATGAGAGGAGGAGGAGGAGGAGGAGGAGGAGCAGGAGGCGAGGGGCCGACATGAAGGAGGTGATTTGGAAAAAAAACTTTTTTATTCACACCTCAAATACGTTTCATACGTGGAGGGGCAAAAAAAAAAAAGGTGATCAATGGAGGAGGAGGAGGAGGAGGAGGAGGAGGAGCAGGGGCCGGTTTATGGCTGCTGTTATGCAGAAATGTAAACACTTTGCAACGTCCGCAGAAAACAATGACACCGCGGGGAGGGGAAGGTGCGCACACGCGTGTGCGTCCGTCTCCTACATGCGTGTGCGTGTGCGGGTGAAGCAACGGCACAACGGGGAGCGGAGGGAGGAGGACGGAGGTGAAGAGAGGGAGGGAGGGAGGGAGGGAGGGAGCAGATTTCAATCCGAAACGGATGTAAAGGGAAAAGAGAGAAGCAACATCCTGCTTTAATGAGCTCACGGAATCCCACTTCACAACCTGCAGCTCCACAAACGCACAAAAAAACAACAACACAATCCTCCAGGTTGAACTTCAGCAGCTGAGCCCAAAGCTTTCAAAAAACATTTTTTGTCCGACATGTTATTGTGTCATTTGTTAGCACGCGTTTATTTACCATTTCCTGTGTTTTTTTTTTTACCAGAATCCCGGCCGTTTCTGAAGACCAACATGATGTTTTAGAGCAGAGGCCCCGCCCCCTTTCCCCACCGAGGCCCCTCCCACCTGCACAGAAGCACGCCACCCGCCCCGGTACCACAGCGACCTCCCCGGGCGGGACGCCATCCACCAATCGGACGTTGCTCACAGACAATGAGACTACTAAGAGACACGCCCCCTTTATCTGGACTGGCTTCGGGGCCCCTTCTCTCTCTCTTTATTCTATCTCTTCTTCTTTTGCAGCCAACTTCACTCCTCTGTTTTTCTCTCTCTCCCTGCGCGGGAAGGCCTCTCATCCCTCGTTCAATTGCAAGACTGAGAGCCAAAAATGGTGGCCACCACCAGGCGATTGGACCAATGAAGACCAGAGAGCGACGTGATTGGACGACGGGACTCACGGGACCAAAACTGCTTTTCTGATTGGCGCTGACGAGATAACCACCTTAAGGAAGAAACGAAACAAAACCCTCTCTAATTGGACGGTTATCAGCTGATCGGAAAGAAGAAGAAGAAGAAGAAGAGGAGAAAAAAAGAAAAAAATGGCAGGAAAAATAAACAGGAAAACAACTTGAGGGACTATTTGCGTCTCTCCTGTTTGGGTTGATTTTCCGTACAGGGACTAAAAAGAATGCATGGGAACCTTTTGGCTCCTTTTATCCTCCGTACAATCAGCTGCTCTTCCTTTTCGATCCCCTCCTCCCTTCATTCCCCCTCTCTTCCCTCGGAAAACGCGGGAGGCAGCTTTTCAATGTACGAAGTCTTTTCTATCACCTTTATCTCGTGAAATCCGTTTCTCGGAGGACGCGGAAAAAAAAGAAACGAAAAAAAAAACTTTTTTATGACAACGGAGTGATTTTTAGACACAATAATTGTACGTTTGGATTCTCTTCCTTCTTCCACCCCCACGACCTTTTCACCTCCTGACCCCCCCCCCCCCCCCCCCCCCCACCGGCCCCGAACAGGAAGTAGTTGTTTAAAGTTTCTGGTGTTTGAGGCGTTTCAATCTAAATAAAAATGATAAAATGCTAAAAAAAAAACAAAAAAAAACTCCAAACACCAGGAACTTTTCTTCCCCAGACTTTTCTGACCTACTACGAGTGCAGACGGTTGTGTTGCAGTTTTGTTTATTCCACTGCGTGTTTTGTTTGTTGATTTGTTGATTAATATTAGAAGAAAAAAAAATGTGTGCGGGAGGAACGAGGGAGGGGGGGGGGGGGTTAAGATAATCTGTGTAGATAGAAACGACATTCAGCTTTTTTCTTGTTTCTGTTGAGTTTTTTTTTTTTTTTTTTTTCTCCAGTCTGTCACTGTTCTCCGAGTTTGAGCTGAAAATATACAGTATTATAATGACGACGCTTCCGATGGTGCTTCACGCGCTCAGCAGCTCTGAAATCCTCCAAAGACAAAAGAAAAACAGCAACACGTCCTCAGAGGAGCACATAGTCTGTCAGCCCTAAAATGAACATAATTCACCAAACATTAAAACCACCAAAAACCAGAAGAAAGTCACATTTCCCGTTGTGTCAATATAGGAACTTTAGTTTAAGACACAGGTTATAGGTGAACACACACACACACACACTCCTTGATATTCTGCTGATGTATTTCATGGTCACACAGAAGCCAGAGAGTAAACACCCCCCCCCCCCCCCCCCCCCCCCCCCCCCACCCACCCCCCCCCGCACACACACACACACAATGTTCCATTTAGCCTGTATATTTACTCTGCATTACCAGGTTAATGAGGTGAAGCCTCTCTCTCTCTCTCTCTCCTCCTCCATCCTTTCCCTTCTCTCTCTCTCTCTCTCCCTCCCTCAATCCTTCCTTGTGTCACTCCTCTGATCTTTGCTTTCTATTTTTCTATCCCGTTCCATCCCATCTCTCTCTCTCTCTCTTCGTTTACCAAATAGCTGATGTCACTTTTTCCATTTCCCCCTAATGGAGGCAGAAAATGTTCCATTTAGCCTGTATATTTACTCTGCATTACCAGGTTAATGAGGTGAAGCCTCTCTCTCTCTCTCTCTCTCTCCTCCATCCTTTCCCTTCTCTCTCTCTCTCTCTCTCTCTCTCTCCCTCAATCCTTCCTTGTGTCACTCCTCTGATCTTTGCTTTCTATTTTTCTATCCCGTTCCATCCCATCTCTCTCTCTCTCTCTTCGTTTACCAAATAGCTGATGTCACTTTTTCCATTTCCCCCTAATGGAGGCAGAAACACAGAGCGATGGACAGGGAGGGAGGGAGGGAGGGGAGGGAGGGAGGGGGGTTCGGTCAGAGATGAAGAAGGATGGATAGAAAGAGAAGGAGGCAACGAGGAAGGATGAGAAGGTGACAGAGCAGGAAAAAGAGATTGAAGGATCCCAGAGTGGACGTGGGGGAGAGAGAGAGAGAGAGAGAGTTGGGAGGAAGGATGGAGAGACGGAGGAGAGGAGGTGTGAAATAAGAGCAGAGCAGAGGATCATGGGTAACGAAAGCTCGTCCGGCACGGCGACCCGACGTGACGAAAAGGTTTATGGCGTTTAAAAAAAAAAAGAGGAAACCACGCTGGTGCTTAAAGTCGGTTACAGGAAGAAGACAAATCAGCCAATCAACACCCTCGACACAAACACACAACAGACACACAACCACGACACGGAGAAAACCAATGGAGATGAGAAACACGAAAGGATGGAGGACGGAGAGAACTGAGACATTCCCAGACAGAGAAGCCAGGCAGTAAACACACACACACACACACACACACACACACACACCTCGCTCCATCATTAGTCTTCATTAGAGTCTTTATGAGGAAAATTAGTAAGGGAGTTTCCACCCAAACTGAGCCCTGGGGTCCAACCTGCCGCGGAGTGTGTGCGTGTGTGTGTGTGTGTGTGTGTGTGTGTGTAATCGTGGTTCAGTTCTATGAAATTTCTGAGTCGGGAAGGACACAGTAAGAGTGTGTGTGTGTAAAGCGGAGATGTGCTCAAAATAAGGGATATATGCAACTCCGAGCAGAAAGTCCTCACAAGTTGCTTAATTTCCTTTTTTTCCACAGGATGATAATGAAAAAGTGACATGGGATAGGTTAGGTGCGTGTGTGTGTGTGTGTGCGCTCGTGCATGCAAGTGCATGTGTGTCTGTGTCCTGTCGTCATGGTGCTGACAGCTTCTCATTATCCACAGACAGCTGGACGAGGTCATCGCTGCGCTTTCTCACACGCACACGCGCGCACACACACACACACACACACACACACACACACAGCTGATACCTGTGAGGACCGTCACGCGATATATTCTCTGGCCTCCCTTCTTCAAATGATTTTACATTAATGTTTTGACTCCCAGAATGAAAAAAAAAATAACGTCACTTGACAAAACGTCCAATTGAGACATTTTCTTATCGAACCCTTTACAGATAAACTCAGTAAACATCTTCCGAAACTTTCTGACATCATCCTTCTGAAAAATAGAATTCAATTATAAAATAAAAAGGAAAATTCAATTATTGTGGCTGTGACATATTTCTGCCTCCTGCTGGAAACTGTGTGAACGCCGAGGGTCGATTTACTGTGCATGCTCCCTGAGAAGGATAATAAGTGTGTGTGTGCGTGTGCGTGTGCGTGTGCGTGTGCGTGTGAGTCCGCCTCCGCCCACTGAACTGGTAAAACAATAGACACCACCTCGTCCTCCATCTCTCACACACTCATTGGCTTTGTCCTTCGTCTCTTTCAAATTTCACCCACACAAACATAGGGACAAATATACGTACACACACACACACACAAATCCGCTCTCTTTCTCTTGAACACACACACACACACACTCACACAGACACACAATAAACACTTGTCATTGGTCGGCATCAGCCGTTTATTCCTGCCGGAGCGAGGGATTTGTTTTTGTTCTTCCTGTCATTCGCCTATTTGACTTGATGGATGGTGGGTGGTGACGCAAAACACCTGCCCCACACACACACACAAAAAATACAAATACACACTTACAGACACCCAACACACATGACACACACACACACAATCTCATCCCAAACTCCAAGAACTAAAAACATGGTGGAATCGGCCCATTTTCCAGCCCTCTCCAGTTTGTCTACCCTTGCGAGGACCACACACACACACACACACACACGTGGGTCACTTCCGTCCACAAGCGTTGACGTGCGTAGAGGACGAACGGACGCGACCCAGAGGTCGTCGGGTCGAAACAACACGGCAACGCAACTGACTTCAAACCAGGTGACGACTCGCAGCCAAAGAGACGACAGACAAAAATAAGCAGGACGGCAAAGAACAAGCGCGCTGATTGTTTTGCGTGTGAAAGAGAGAGAGAGAAAGGGGGGAGGGAGAGAGAGAGAAGGGGAGGGGGAGGGAGAGAGAGGGAGAGAGAGGGAGAGAGAGAGAAGGGGGGGGGGAGCACGGCGGGGGAGAGGGGGAGGGGAGGAGAGAGAG
>JAFBJU010001435.1:41231-85892 GCA_016785305.1 Colistium nudipinnis
GTGTGTGTGTGTGTGTGTGTGTGTGTGTGTGAGGGCACATGGTGTCATGGGAATAAAACCCACACACACACTCAGACTATCTCCCTCACACACACACACACACACACACACACACACACACTAATGACCAAACTGGAGTCTTCAGATCGATCCCAAATTAGAACGGTTCTTTTTGAGGAGCTTGGCAGACGGGATGAAAACTTGAAAAGAGAGAGAGAACGTGAGAAAGAGGAGGAGGAGGAGAAGATGGACGGAGGAATTAAAATAACTGTACCAGTGTGTGTGTGCGCGTGTTGTTTCAGCTGGACGTCCCGCCATGACCTCGCTGACCTTTACCAAGAGCAGCTGCTCGTTTCCGACGCTTTTAACTCTGCGTTCTGATTGGTGGACAGACGGAGGACCCGGCCAGTGTCCTCCTCTCGTCCATCGCCGCCTTCGATTGGCTGGCAACAAAAGAAAACTTTGAATTCCGCTGAAAGGATTTCCATTTATTTTTTATTTTTTAACAGCCCCACGCCTCTCATCATCGTCATCATCGTCATCATCACCCGCGATCACACCTCTGTCCAACACAGCCAACGAACCTCTGGGTCTCACCGCCCTAATTCAAGAGAGAGAGACGGATGGAGGGATGAGGGAGGACGGGAGGGAGGTGTGATGGGGCGCCGTCGGGTTTGCTTTGCCATCACTGCGCAGCCTAAACGCGCCAAAAAAGGTCAGCCGTCATTAATGGCGGGCCCTGCGGCGGGCGGGCGGGCATGCGCCTGTGTGTGCGCGTGCGTGTGTGCGTGTGTACATGTGTGTGTGCGTATGTGTGTGCCTATGTGTGTGCATGTGTGCGTGTGCCTGCGTGTGTGCGTGTGTGTGCCTGTGTGTGTGCGTGTGTGTGTGCGTGTGTGTGCGTGTGTGTGCGTGTGTGTGCGTGTGTGTGTGTGTGCGCACGTGTGCGCGCGTGCGAGAAGGCTCGCATGTCACACCTTTCTGCTCTAAATGTCACCTATCCAGACATTAGCCTCGCCGCCTCGGAGCCGTTTTTATTTTCCCCTCCTGAACGGACGACGACACGTCTTCGAAAAACTTGCCGTTTAAAAACCAAATGACCTCACAAAAGCCTCTTTTCCCGAAGAAACGAATACGTTCAATGAATTGACCTGCGGGGGAAGAACGCTTCAGAGGAAGAGAGTCGACCACGCAGAGATTCGCGTTGAACCAGCATCACAAAGCACCCAATAAATCCCGGCGTCTCTCTGAGGTCAAAAGGTCAAAGGTCAGAGTGTCCGATCTTCCTTGGGATGAACTGTGAGGAAACGCAATCAGACCCCAAAAATCCACACAAATGTCACCTCCTCACGCACTTTTTTTTTTTTTTTTTCCCAGAAGACACCAGGAGCCAATGCGGCTCCGCTCCACCGCATGTATTTTTGTGTGTGCGTGTCCTACTTGTGTCGCGCTGCAGGTGAAGGGGGTGTGTGTGTGTGTGTGTGTGTGTGTGTGTGTGTGTTTGTGTAGCCTATTTTCCAGGTTCTGACCTTCTCTGAACACACGGCTGTGAGCGCAACAAAGATGAATTGGAGCTCTTGAGGCTTTCCACTCAAACAAAAAAATATATATTTATAAATATCAAGAAATAAATATATATATTAGGAAGCGTTGGTTTGATTTTTCTCTCCGCTCTGGAGAGTAATGGAGTGTTTGAGGTCACCGCGTGCCGTTTCACCTCGGTGACACGGAAACACAAATAAAATGAGAGAAAAAAAAAAATGAAATTCACTGGGAGATTGGATTCTTCTTCATCCCTCCTCTTACTCCTAATATTTCATGACGTGCAGCTCCTGTGAGGAGAAACCGGAGCTCCTTCCGCCGGAGCTCCTTGACATCATCACCATTTTTTGACCATAAACTGTGTGTCTGGATTCCGCTTGTAATCCCAAACCAAAATGCAAATTTGAAATGAAAGGAGTGTCACATCTCAGGATTTCTCCAAATGAAAGCAAACGCCAAAAAGAACAAATCTCCACGACAGCGAAAACTCCAGTTGAATCAAAAATGCGAAATAAATGGACCTGAATTTCTTATTGTATCTGGAAGGCCGACGGAAACCAGAAACCACAAGGCGACCGTAACCTTCAAACAACCTCTGCCACCGAGAGCCTCCGACTGCTATAACTATCAAAAAAATATAATTTTTCTCTTAATATTACATGAAAAACACAAATGCTCAAAATGCTCTTTCGCCGAAAGAAACAAGAAACTGACACAGGAGGAGTTTTCAGTGATTAATTATTGAAGCGATCAATAGATTATTTATATAATTTATGCCAGTGTGCGTGTGTGTGTGTACAAAAAATGACTAATTACCGACTATAGAGCCACGCCAGAGCTCATGTAACAAACACACATTTGTCTTCAGAAGAAGAAAAAGAAAAGAAGAAGAGACCGCGCGCATAAAAGCACTAAAGGGACAAACTATAAACGTGCGTGTGTGTCTCTGTCCATTCCATTACCAGCATCCAGTGTCCAAATAAACCGTCAACCCAGGAATGGCTGATAAAGACTGTGTGTGTGTGTGTGTGTGTGAGACAATATTTGTCCTGTGTTATTGGAGCTCTGAGGCCACAGAGTCTTCTATAAACAGCCAGCTGTGAATTATTCAACAAATAAACACAACTAACACCTCACAAAAACACACACCAGCAATATGAGCACACACACACACGTGCGCGCACAATAGGAATACACACACATCAGCAAGCCACAAAAACACACACACACACACAAATGGCATACTTTAAAGATGGTTAAATGGCATACACACTCGCACAAGCCTGCAAAGGCAGCACTGGTATCTCAGTCCACCGCACACGCACACGCACAGGGAGGCTATTTCATTTAGTCTCGGTTTAAGTGGATTTGTCGGTTGCTCAGGTCAGAACAAAGTGAAAGACAAACTGCTTCAGTGATGGAGCGACACCTTCACTTCACATGAGGTAACTCACTGTGCGTGTGTGTTGCCAACAACAGTAACTACAGGTTATATACGTTGTGTGTACAACACGCCAAATCACTGCAACTCATCAATCTGATTGATTACATCCGTTGGATGAACTCACACAACCCTCTGTGGGTTTTATATCCTGTCCATGAACTAATCCGTTGATCAGATTATCAATAAAACAAAAATCGACCACTGCCAAGCATCATGGGAAAAAAATGTTGTTTTAGGGTTTTGGCAAATGTAGATAATCAAAAAAGAATCATTTCAAACACCCTGTAAAACTGCTCAGGCTTTATAATGAACAAAATCTATAATCATTAAAGCTGATTTATATTCATCTGTTCACAAACATCGGTGTCATAAATAAAATGAGAGTTTTACCTTTAATCTTGCCGAAGACTCGGCCGCTGTGAGTTCTGTGTCTCCCACATTTGATCTGTACAGAGAAAAAACAACAACATGAAGGTTATGAAAAGATGAAACGTCATCGACAACAAACACAGACGTTAAATGTGAGTCAGGTTTAAAGAATTCTACAAGAAACCCGTTCAATTGCACGGAACGGCGTTTTTAAGTTTAAATATTTTACAAACGTAAGGAAAATATATATATAATAACATCATTAATAAGATATTATTCAATAGACTATAATATAATATATATAACAATGACTGTTATTAACCATCGTTCTTACGGTTGAGGAAGAACTTTGCCGCCCCCTGTTGGTCAAAGTTGAACATTACATCATGAGGAGAGAAACCACGCGCCCACGCGCGCACGCACAGAAAACAGAGCATAAAGAATTACATGGAAACCTTTATTTAAAGCTCAGGAGCCCAAGCACACACACACACACAGACACACACTCACAAACACACACGCACACGCACACACACACATCTTAAATAGCAGCTTTTGACATGAAAATAAGAAGAAAAAAACAATAATTGGAAAACATTCAAAGGACGTGGGATTTACTCATTAAAGGGGAATTTCCATAAAACAAACATACTCCGATCTCAACTTGTTGCATCAAAACCGAATTTTAAAAGTTATTAATTCTGGAAAATAAGTTTCACCCTCGAAAAGTGTCAAATATTATCAAGGAATCATGAAGGATCACTGTGACAGTCACGGCGTGACCCGAAGTGACCTTCCAAAGGTCGTTAAAAAAAAAAAGAATACGACAGGAAATAAAACGGCAAGTTCACATTTTTCATGATGGGACATAAAACCTAAAGTTCCACTGAGGACAACAGAGCAGGAAGAACATTCCCAACTCCCAAAACTCACTTTTCATTTTCACAAACTCATGAATGGATGTTCAGTTGCCAAAGTTTCTTTAAATAACGAAATAAAAAGACAGCCTGTAACAGTGCAACATGTCCCCGGTTGTGGACCAGATGATCCAGGCCCTCACAGCTCCGTCTTCTGCCCAGACAGAGGCACCTGAGGCTGGACGTCCTGGTCGGACCACCTCCCTTCGTCCACCTTCTCCACCGGAGCTTTGCTCTTCTTCTTCTTCTTCTTGTTCACCTTCTTCTCCGTGGTGGTCGTCTTCTTCTTCTTGGCCACCTTCTCTCCCTCCGAGCCGCCGTCCGCCCCGTCCTGGCCCTTTCCCTTCTTCTTCTTGTTCTTTTTCTTCTTCTTCTTGTCCTCGGCGATGGCCGCTGGGTCTCCCTTCTTCTTCGGTGTCCACTCCTCGTCCAGACAGGCTGGACGCACACAAACCATCATCACTTAATAACAACAACAATAATCATAGCGATCTGAACATAAAACTGAAAAAAAAAAAATATATCTTAAATAATTACACATTTTATTTGTGGAGCGATTCTCCAAGTAATCGATAAAACAAGATACAAACACACACACACATTAATGGTAAATGAACATGAAAAAAAAAATACATAAAAGACAATGAAAACATAAGAAACCATATAAAGGCAGTCAGATTATTGTTAATAAAAGAATATAAAACCACAGATGGACAAACCCATGTGTGTGTGTGTGTGTTACCTTTGTCTTTTCCTTTCAGGACATGTTTCTCACACAGGAAGGTGGTCAGGTCTTCCACCTGGCTTCCTTTGTACCATTCCTCGATCACGTCCTCGTACCTCTCCACCAGCACATCGCACTAACGCCGCACACACACACACACACACACACACAACAGTGAGCATGTGATACAAGAGCGGGAGAATATTTTGGACAAAAAGACAAGGAGCCGTAAAGTGAACGCACCTGTTTCTTGAGGTCGGCCACTTCTGCCGAGGTCTCGTTCCACAGCTCGTAGGGAATGTCCATCACCACGTTCACGCCTTTACTCACCAAACCGTGGAGGGTGGAGAAGGTCTCCGACATGCCCTGCAGAAGCACACGCACACACACCGCACATTTACACAGGTTCAACTCAAAATACATAAACAAACCAAGGCCTGCAGACACACACACTGACCTTGGCGAAGCGGTTGCTGCCGGTTCGTTCCTTGTGCAGATTGTATCCCAGCAGCCTCTGACACACATTCTCTACGACCTCGATGAATCGAAGGTCTCTGTGGAGGAGGAGGAGGAGGAGGAGGAGGAGGAGCAGGGAGAATCACCTCTTAAAAAAATGACATTTGAGACAACGCGTCCTTTTTTCATTTCTAAATGAATACATCATGGTTGCAACTTGGTGCCTGCATTACCCACAATGCAATGTGCAATGTGTGTGTGTGTGTGTGTGTTTTGGTCCTTTTTTCTGTTTCACACCACAAACAGCATTTCCCTTTTCTATAATAAGTTCCTCCACAGGAGGAGGTTTAGTTTCTAATGTAAAATATAAACTGAATCATTTTGCATTGTTGTTATTATTATGAGACACACACACACACACACTTACGACTTGACGTATGGGACCGGCGGAGCTCCCTTGCTGTCGATGAAGCGATAGTTCCTGTCGATCACCTCTTTGGTTTTCCCCGTCTCATCGAAGGCCGACTTCATCTCAATACTGACAAACTTGCACACTGGACACACAGAGACACAAAAGGACACAATGAGACACACAGACATTTATTTCGTAGTTTATCAATAATGCATCGATCGCATTCACAATTCGCAATTATTGGGACATTTTTTGAAATGATTCACTTTCATATCCATGTTTCAGTAAACAACATCAAATTGTATGATGCGTCTTTCTCTTTGTTATAATTATTACAAAAGAAAACATTTCTCAGAAAAATATGGAATACACACTAAATGATACATTATATCATGTATATATATTTTAAAACGCAAAATACACTTGAGTGATTTAACTATTGCTCGAGAAGTGGAGCAACAGAAATAAACTTTTATCCATTTCGGATCTTTAGAATGAAAAATATACAAAAACATATTTTTTTTTAGCTCTTTGTAACGAGACACATCTTGGCACTGATTGCAATGGATGATTCATGCATTATGACTTGATATTTACAGAACTATTGATTAATTGGGAAAAGTCTCGGGAAGAACATGAAATAAGTGACGTGGTCCTCGGTGGGACACACCGGGGACGTAACGGACACACACCGGGGAAATGTGTCTCCTTGGGCCGTTACCTTCACATCTGTTGGGGAGATGAACCCAGTCATCGTCGCCTTCTTTCTTCGCGGCGCCCGTCGAGGAAATGATCGTTAAAAACGTCACGAACACTAATAAAATCATGACTTCAGCTGAGAGAGACTCTTATTTCACTCTATCCGAGGTTTCGTGTTTTTAAAAACCTGCGAATGAGACGTTATTTCTCCGTTTTCCACATCCTCCGGGGCGTAATCAGCGCTCGGACCAGGAAACACCTGCCATCACTTCCGCTGTGGGCGCCATGCGCGCCGCGGTCTCGGCCAATCATAGAGCCAGAGGTGGCAGTGACTGGACCAATGGGAGGAGGGGGAGGGGCGAAAAGTTAAAGGGACAGTGAGACGCTTCGTTCCTTTTTCGTGAGATTTACTTTTAATGAACGTAAAGACTGTTGTGTGTCGGAGTGTTTATATTTATGGTTTTATTGCACTTTTTCTGAGAGTTGCTTTGGACAAAAACGTCAGCCAAATGAAAGCAAATGTAACGTATTATCTCATCGGATGGAAAGTCTCAGTGTCACCTACAGTGTCATAATCGTTCCACCAGAGGGAGCCAAACGCTTTCCTACAGCAGGAGAGATAGCGAGAGAGCTCGATGGATGGATGGACAGAAAAGATAGAGAAATAGAAAGAAGAAAGGTCAAAGAGGCACTGAACTGATTTTGAATATAAGAACTTAACTGACAAGGTCAAAGGTCACATACATATACACAAAGAAGTTAAATATATCCTAAAATAGTTATGGTTTTATTCCAGTGACTGCGGGAAAAATGCTGGTGGCCCCATTCACAGTATCACACAGTTTCAGTGAAAGGTTTTAATTACATTTGTAAATAGCACCCATGGTCTTCTAGACTCTGTTGAACTGCAGGTTTCCATGGCAACACATCACACACTGAACTCTGGGTAACTTTGACTCTCCAGGAAGTAAAAGCAAAAGATGGGGATAGAGATTAAATAAAGGAGGTAGTGTGTGTGTGTGTGTGTTTGAGAGAGAGACACAGCACAGTGAGATAAGAGTGTTTCTCAGGAATTCAATAATAGTTTGTTTTTCCTAAGAGGAGCTCAGTGAATTGCTGCCTGCCAAAAGGACACACAAACACACACACACACAAACACAGAGGCATTTTCTACTTCAAACATAATCCATCATCATTATCTGACCTCATTGTAATCTAAACCTGAACTTAACCAAACATGGTGTGTGTCCACACAAGGAAGACAAGTTCCCACAATGAGACTTTATTATCAGATCTGGGTCCCCACGACATGAGTAAGAGCTAAAGCGAGCACACACACACACGGATCAGTGCGTGTCTCATAGCAGAACTTGACACTGAGTTGGTGGAGGGGAGGATGATGTAGAGAGAGAGAGAGAGCGATGGAGATGAAAGCGGGTTTTTATTCAGCAGTGCAGCCCACACAACGGGCGAGCGAGGCCTTTGTTAAAAAAACAAACTCTCTACCTCTCTCTCGCCCGCTCTCTCTTTTCAACCCTTCCTTGAATAAAATAACGATGATAATAGAAAAAAAACACTCAGACGATGGTGCAGGTTGAGTTAAAAAGAGCAAACACACACGCGTACACAAACACTGGAAGCGGCCCGTGTCACCGGGAGCCGGGGTTACCGTGACAACGGTGTTTAAACAAACAAACAAAAAAAACTCCACAGACACCTTCTCTCATATCCCCCCCAAAACAAAAAATGATCAGTAAACTGTAGATATGGTATAGTCTCGTATGCGTCGGATACATCAGAGGTCACGTGACCTCTGATTTCAGATCAATAAAGAGTCGGAGCACAGCCCGTTTTTCTAAGGATGCCTTTATTAAAGAGTCAACAACGTGCGCTAGCCGTCCGCTTCTAGAAAAATAACACAGTCATACATTCATCCGAGTGGAAATCAAAAGAATAAACAAAGAAAAACAAAGGAGAGGTTTTTATCTTTAAAGCTCAAAATCCCTTTAGGTCAGAGGGGAACCTGAATGATGCCGTATACGTGTGTGTGTGTGTGTGTGTGTGTGTGATGAGTAGCTCCTACAAATCCCATTAAACCCCTTTTTTTTCCCCTCACCGTTTACACTGAAAACCTGCACGTGGGGTCAAAGGTGTCCACAGAAACCACCCGAGGGATTCGAGGACAGGTTAAGGACACGCGTGACTTCCATGTTCATTTCATGCATGAACATGGACCAGAGAGAGACAATGTCCTGAGATCAGTTGATGGTGTAAAACCAAGATACCTAAAGCATCCCTCCTAATCAATACTTCAATCAATCCAGGGCTCAAGAGAATTGAATTATGGATTCCGGCTGGATCAATAATCCACTCACACACACACACACACACACACATCAATCAGGATCAATACCCGTGTCTCTGCGTCCCTCGCCGTAATATGACTCAATATTTCAGAATAAAAGCCCTGCGGTCGTCAAGGCGACTGATGAAGTGCGATTGATTAGGAAGCCCCTCTGGTGCAGGGCATGTGTGGCACTGAGCGGCCCAGATTATCATGCGGGCCGGTTGCCATGGTAACGGAGACATCCAGCCACCCCAACCGGACCCCCGCCCCCTCCCCATCCCCGGTTCAACGGCAGTGTCAGATTTCAATTTTTTAAACGAACTGAAGAACAGCTGCACTTTTCATTCTTATTCCATCAGGACACTGACGTTCACAGTGAAAGATCAATATAGACTATTTCATTCATTATTCTTCATTTCAATAAATCAATTCATCCTTCCTCCAAAATCAAAGCTCGCTCACTCTCCTGATGCTGTCCAAATGTGCGTGTGCATGTCGTCATTCAAATAAAACTCGAACGGCATCAAACGACTGATAATCAATTAAGCTGAGAAAAAAAAATAAAAATAAAAAATGGGACCCGCTCAGTGTGGGATCAACGTCTCCCGGACGATCGTCAGACGACTCCGACGTTCGTCAGGTCATTTTCCCGGAGCACGAATGAGTTGGAGTCACACTTCTACTGTCACTCTCCATTTCAATGGATGAAATAATCCAGAGAAGAAGAAAGCGTGGAGGACCCGGGGAAAGGACTTGGCCCCGGAGCTACTCGTCACACCAGCTGATATTTGTGTGTGTGTGTGTGTGTGTGTGTGATCAGACATGCATAATTTCTCTACTTCACTGCTGACGGTCACATATTAACCGGAGTAAAATTCAACAGCCTCTGCTCATGCCGACCTTTTGAAGTCGCCGCACCGAGCGACTTCAAGAAGAAGAAGAAGGAAAAGATGTGAAAAAAAAAAGTCATGATGAAATTCTGGTGAAATTTCCCTTTAAAACCAGAGTCAACCCCAATCCATAGAAAGGCCTCCCGTTTTTCTCCCCATTCACTCCTCCTCCTCCTCCTCTCATCGGGAGAACGTCCTGCGTTCCTTCCTCTCCTCCTCTCCACCCGTCCATCCATCACCTCCACTCACAGTAAATCTCACCACAGATTCAGATTCATCAGGTCGACGTGTACTTATTAAGGAAGAGCTGAACGAGAAGCCAGGATACCAGAGGCGACTCAAATAGAAGCAAAGACAGTCTTTAGAAACCAGTATAGTCCTTGAAATTATTATTATTCATCTCATTATTATTGTTATTATTACTAGTATAAGTGTTATTAGGGTAAAATAAAGTTCCTTGGCCCTGGTTGATGCAGAGAGAGAGAGAGAGAGCGCGAGCGAGCGAGCTACGGATGCATTCCATTTCATCCCGGAGGTTAAATCCGTCCTTTTGTTTTGAAAGCGGTTGGATTCCATTTAGCTTAGTTTCCGTCCTGAAGGTGAAGAGTTGAATTTTAAAGGGAAAGCTGGAAATCACCGCGTCCGCATTCTGGGAAAAAAAAAAAAAAAAAAGTTGCTTTGGCTCCGAGTAACTCCGTGTCATCATCCTGCAGCGCGTTTTTTCATCTCACCTGAGGCAAAAAAAAAATCTTTTTCTCAATATTCCGGAAAAAAAACCAGAAAGGTACAAAAATAAGATTTGAACAATGGGAATCATTTGGATTCCAGCAGAAACTTTATGCCTTTTACGTTGATGATGTCACTCCGTTTATAGAAATCAAAGATTTGGGGAAATTCCAGGGGATTCTGGCTCCGCCCCCTTCTCTCTCTCTCTCTCCGCCTCCCTTGCTCTCTTGTTCGTTCATTCTGTAAAGAAACAAAGGTTGTCTCTCTCTCTCTCTCCTATAGCTGCGTGGTCACCGAGTCCTCTATGACCTCACAACTGTCCTCTATGACATCATCGCACGGCCCCACCCACCCGCCCATGACCAGCAGCCCGCCTCCCCCGGCTCGGCCGTCCACGCCCCCCCGCCCGGCTCCTCCCCCGCCTCCGCCCTGAAAAACGTCCTCGCTGGAGTCCAAGAGGCGGGAGCTGGACTCGGACATGTTGGAAGCACAGTGCAGTGATTGGCAGGGGCAGGGGGGTGGGAGGGGCAGCGTCAGCAGCGAGTCCCGCCCATTGGTTCTCCGCGGCGAGAAGGCGGGGTTTAAGATGTCGCCCGAGCGCCCCACCTGGTTCAGGTGAGTCTCGCTTCTGGTCACGTCGCTCAGTCCGTAGTCGGAGTGGGCGTCGGGGCGGAGCAACCCCTCCAGGATGGTGTATGAGGGCGGGGACTGTAGGGGGAGGGGCATGGGCGGGGCTTTGCGTTTGGAGCGCGAGAACAGGTAGGAGAGGCGTTTGAAGGAGTCCGTCTTGGAGCCCGGAGCGGAGAGACGCTGCAGACGACTCCGCGTCCGCACCAGCGACGACGTGAACGACGAGGGGAACGAGGAGGACGGCGAGGGGAGGGCGGAGCTTAAGGACGGAGGGATGGCGCTCGTCTTCAGCCCGTTGCTCTTTGGTTTCCCCTCCTCTTCCTCCTCGTCTTCCCCCCAACCCACCCCGCCTTCTTCGAGCTCCGTCTCCTCGCCTTCCAGCCGCGTCATTCCGGAGATGGAGCGCACCAGAGCGGAGACGCCGTGCGTGGGCGTCTGCCTCGGGTCGTCCTCCAGCGGGGTAATGAAGGTCACGCCCTTTGACCTCTTGACTCGGACTCCGCCTCCGTCGCCTGATTCGCTGTCGTCCTCCGAGGCCGCGGCGCCGTCGTCCCTGGCCGTCTCACTGGAGGAGGAGTAGTGCCGGCGGGGGGGGCGGCGGTTGCCGAGGAGATCCAGGACCTCGTAACGGAAACTGGAGATGTCCTGCTTCAACTCCTGAGAGAGAGAGAGAGAGAGAGAGACCGCTGTGATTATGGGTTTATTTAAAAACGAGACCAAGTGTGAGAAAAGGTCAAATAATTCAAATCAATGGCCCAAATCTTTTAAATACAAGACGTTTCTAATTTTATTTATACATTTTTATTTCATTTTTAAATCCAAACTCAGCGTCTGTCCTCTTGAGAGTGAAGCGCAGTGATTTCCGGATTCTCTGAAAGTGATTCTGCGCAGAAAAAAGGCCCCAAAGGAACGTTTCCTTGCAAAAGCCCACGCTGGGCTCCAGGTGCATCATGGGAAAAGACTAAATCATCCACATCCTCTCAGAATAACTTATGGAGCAGAGGAGCTGTGAGGTGCTAATTCCAATATTTGGATGGAGGGATGAAAAGCACCTCTCCTGTTTCCGTTTTATTCCCCACACACACACACACTAATGGTGTGTTTTTTCTTCTTCTTCTTCTTCATTTAATGGTGGTTTGGATTCAACAATGACAGTTTCTTCTTCTGCACCTTAAAGTTTTCCTCCGTCAGTCCCTCGTCCGTCTTGGCGCTGCGTATCATGGCCGCCACGTACCTCTTCACCAGGCTCCTGATGACTTCCTGCGGGAGCACAGTCGCCATGGTTACCAAACATATATACACCACCTGAAAGTTTCTGGAGATTAAACAATCAGACAACGTAACAATTTTCACTTGGGAGCCGAATCCAACAAACCGATGAATTTAAACGTTAAATCAACTAAATCCGAGACATTCATTGATTTATAGACCAAAAAAAAAAAAAACGCATTTGGTTCTCAGTGGGTGGTAACACGCACGCACGCACACACACACACATCCACCCACAGGGAACACCTGTCCCTGCCAAACAGGACGCACTGGCGCTGTCACTCTGCACCTCTGCCAACACGCAACGTGTTAAAGCGAAGGACACACATCCGCACAACAACGCCACACAACAACCACGCGGAGCCACATCAAATCAGAAATGGGCCAAATCCAAAGAAACGGGCGTCCGCCGCGTTGCCAGTCTGAGTCAGAGCCCAGCATCAAAATCGAATCTCCACAGAGCCAGAAAAACGAAAGTAGCGATGCTTCCACATTCAACATGTAGGAGGAGGAGAGACACACACACACACACACACACACCTGGTAGTGCTGGTTCTGGATCAGACTGTCAGCGTGTCGTTCCTGTGAAGACAAGAAGAAAAACATTTCAGATTTGATCACCACCACCATTTTCTGTGCGTCACATTATTAAAGCGAAGAATATGCCGAACCCTTTCAAATGTTTGCGTTGTCGCGTCAAACGTGTGCGGCAATGGGAGAAGAGGCAAAGAAACGCGCACACACACACACACACGTGCGCGCGTGCCCACACACACGCACTTCCTCTAAGAATCTACAGTATCTCCTTCTTCAGCCTGGCAGTGCTTCGACATCACATGCTGCTTTTTCCTGTTGAGTCCATCAATACACACAGACGCGCACACACGCGCGCACACACGCGCGCACACACACACGCACACTTTGATCAGATCTCTGCAGAGCTGTGTGAACCTATGTGGGCCGCACGGCTTATATAACTCAGCTGACTTCAGCTGAGGTGAACATGCCAGCTGCGCTCACACCGCGCGTGCGCGCTTCCAGATGACGGGACTTTCCGATGTTGGTTTTCCACCATGTTCTGGCTCCCGCTGCTCTGACCGAACATACGTGTGCGTGTTTCCCTTGAGGTCACTCAGGATCTGGCCGTCTCACCGTGAACTCGCGCAGGTTCTCGCACTTGTGCGTCTCCTCCCCGGGCCGCGTGCCTCTCCGGCACAGCCGGCTGTGGAGCCACATCAGCAGGTACCAGATGGATTTGGGACTTGGCACGATGTTGAAGGGCGGCGGCAGCGTCCCGCCTTCGTCAAAGTAGCTCATCCACAGCTTGGTGCGCGCAAACTTCCACTCGATGTCGGCGTGGTCCTGAGGGGACGCAGGCGGGACCGTTCATGATATATATATATATACATATAGCCATTTAGCTGAGATTGATTGTTTATTCATTTTAAAGACCATAAAAAAGATTTTTTTTAATAAATAATCTATAATATATCCTATATTAATCATTTAGAATATATATATATATATATATATATATATATATATATATGCACAATGACAATAATCTCATGTAATTTAATCTAATATGCTACATTTAATGGAGGTATTGAGAGTGTGTGTGTGTGTGTGTGTGTGGGGGGGGGGGGGGCCTTCCGGGTCCTCACTGCGATGAGCTGGTAGGAGTTGTTCATCATGGCGATCAGCATGTTGAGCAGGACCACCAGCGAGATGATGTTGTACGTCCCGAACATGGTGGCGCCCACGAACTCGGTGAACTCGTGTCGCGCCTTCACGTTGGTGACGTACAGATTCAACAGGCCGAAGATGGACCAGAAGAGAGACTGCAGCGTCTCGAATAACCTGAGCCGGAGAGAGAGAGAGACAAACACGTTTGAATCTGGCCTTGAAAAGAAGAGGTCGAATAATCGGAAAACATCGTCGTCCATCTCCAAAATCGGATCCTCTGCTGCTTTTAAAAAAAAAATGAAATCGGAGGGCTACTTTTTTTTTTTTTTTTGACTCCTCTCGACATCAACTTTCCTTTCATCCCTTCATCCATTTCCCGCCCAAGTTCCTGAATTTTTGATGATGCAACATTTGAGATTTGAGACGTCTGCAGGGTGTGGGATTGTTATATTTGTGCTGCATGCAATATTCAGCATCATTGCAGTGTGTGTGTGTGTGTGTGTGTGTGTACACATCATGTGACGGATGAAGCCTGTGGAAATGTGTGTGTGTGTGTTTGCACTTGGCTTCCTGACAGAGTACAATTAAATCATTCCAGCCTATGGTGCTTATCTGTCTCATGAATATTTTAAGCATTTTTTCGGTGCACACCAGAAATCTCGCATGCGGATCATCAATTTAAAAAAAAAATCGAATAAATGAATAAAGGAAAAAAACAAACAAATAAATTCACAGGGCCAGATATATTTATAATAAAATATTTCAAAGAGAGAGAATAAAGGAGGGTCTCATGAGTGTTAGAGGAGGTGAGGGAGCGTTTGTGTGAAAAGGCAGAGCGACACACACACACACACACACACAGCCTGGTGCTAAATGATCCAACACATTAATGGTGACAAAGCGAAAAAGAGGGAGGAGACACCTGAGCGGCAAAGGATCTCACAAAGTGACTCTTAACGATGTGTTAAGTACACACACACACACACACACATACACACACACACACACTCACGTGGAGAAGGCGTTGTTCTGCCTCTCACAGCGGATTCCTTTGCAGTTGTTTGGTTCCTCGGAGGCTTTGGTCTCGTAGTAGAAATATAACTGGTTCAGCCCGTTGGCAAACGCCAGCAGCACCTGCACGCGCACACGCACACACAGACGCACACTTCAGAGAACGTCACCTCACAAACTGAGTGCCAATTGTTTTGGGTTTGGCGAGCTGCATGTGAGTCGGGCCCCAGGGTGCTGTTGTGTATTTGTGTTGTGTGTCGCGGCAGCGAGGGGCCGTGTTGCGTCGCCACGGTCACCAGGCAGTAGATGAAGAGGAACTTGAGGATGTCGAGCAGCATGCGTCCCAGGCTGATCTGCAGCGGGCCCAGGTGGGAGTTGGCGGTGAAGAGCGAGATGAGGCGCAGCGAGCTGAAGATGTTGGCGATGGCGAACAGCGCCTCGGCGATGAGGGTGGGGTGCCACATCTCCCACTCCTCCCTGGGACGGGAGGAGTTATACTGCAGGGGGGCGGAGCCAAGGCAGGAGAGCGAGCGAAGAGAAGAAAGGTGCATTATAGTGATGCGCCCATACATTTGCGTACACGTGTGTGTGTGTGTGTGTGGGAGGGGTGGAGGAGGACCACCCGCCACATTCAGTGACTCACAGCTGCTGCAGATGGCCCTGCCGTCTGGTGCGTGCGTTTACATCAGCTGTTCCTAATAAATAGATTCATCTCGTGTACGTGCACGGGGTGGTTTAGAGTTCATTCAAACAACAGAAGCAGTTTTCCTGCACACACACACACACACCTACACACACACACCCACCCACGCACGCTCCCACACACACGCACGCGCACAAACACATACGCGCACACACACACCTACACACCCACCCACCCACCCACGCATGGCAGTCGCACGCATGCACGCACGCACGCACGCACACACACACATGCGGGCACACACACACACACACACCTACACCCACCCACGCACGCGCACGCACACACACACACACGCGCGCACAAACACACACCTACACACACGCTCGCTCGCACGCACGCACACCTACACACCCACCCACCCACGCACGCACGCGCA
The DNA here is from genome assembly GCA_016785305.1 of Colistium nudipinnis. NCBI lineage: Eukaryota > Metazoa > Chordata > Actinopteri > Pleuronectiformes > Rhombosoleidae > Colistium > Colistium nudipinnis. The sequence continues at coordinate 57,436 of JAFBJU010001435.1, forward strand.
CACACACGCACGCGCACACACACACCTACACACACACACACCTACACACCCAACCACCCGCCCACCCACGCACGCACCCACGCTCGCACGCACGCTCGCACGCGCGCACACACACACACCTACACACACGCACGCTCGCTCGCACGCACACCTACACACACACACACACACCTACACACATACGCGCGCACACCCACCCACACACACTCTCTCTTTACCTTCACGTAGGCCACTATCTTCAGCGATATTGTCGCCAGGTAAAGCGAGTTCATGGCGAAGTCCATCAGGTTCCACCAGTCGTGGATGTACTCGGTGAATCCTCCGTCCCACATCTCCTTGATCTCGGCCCAGATGAAGCCTGGAACGCGCGCGCACACGCTGTGAGTACACACCTACACACACACACACCTACACACATACGCGCGCACGCCCACCCACACACACTCTCTCTTTACCTTCACGTAGGCCACTATCTTCAGCGATATTGTCGCCAGGTAAAGCGAGTTCATGGCGAAGTCCATCAGGTTCCACCAGTCGTGGATGTACTCGGTGAATCCTCCGTCCCACATCTCCTTGATCTCGGCCCAGATGAAGCCTGGAACGCGCGCGCACACGCTGTGAGTACACGCGGGCGGTCACGCGCGCGCACACTCACTCCTGACTCTGGCCACCAGCAGCCATGGCAGTGATAAAGCGACAAGACTCATGAATTTTAAATCCAATTATTTTAGCGGCGACATGGGAGGACGAGAAGTTCCTGATTAATATTTATAGATTCATTTCTTTGGGCGAGGAGGGGCCAACCCCTGGTTTGATTTTGGCCCCGTCAGCCCAGGCGGAACTTTTTCTTTCCTCCGTTCCCTGAAATACTTTACCGAAATAGAAAAAGGTAAATGTGGACGCACCCAGCACCCAGGGCAGGATCATCCACTCCACCAGGGTGGGGGGCGGGCCCTGCATGTGCAGGTTGGTGCGGGCGATGTGCTGCGAGGCCAGCAGCAGCAGGAAGAGGAAGGTCAGGTAGGAGGCCGTGTGGCAGATGAACTTGATGAAGGGCTTTTTGATGAAGCGGCCCAGGGCGCTCTTTGGCGCCAGCAGGTAGACCTGGAGGAGAGGGGGCGGGGCCAAAACAGGAAGGGGAAATCCATGGGGTCGTGGGAATCTCACAGTTTGACTCGTCGGAAAGTGGAAAAAATAGAAATATCAGAATATCACGTTAACAGAATTCATCCGGGCTTTTGTAATGCTGGTCGCCCCCGACAACCTCAGCATCCTCTGAGCAACATTTCATTGATTATTATTCATGGATCATTTTATGCTATTTAGTTTGACAATTTCTCATTTTGTGTGTTTTTTTTATGAATATTTATCCACTGTCAATTTAAATTTCAAGGTGCAGTACCCCTGACTTTTTCTTTTCATCCCTCCGCACCTACCAGAGAGAAGACGGGGAACAGGAGTCCGATGATGAAGCAGGTGACCAGCTTGACGGCCCAGTGGCGCCTCCTCCAGCCCGGGAAGCCGTCGTACCACAGCGTGGCCAGGAGCTGCTGACAGTTGGGCTGAGCCACGAACTGCGGAGGCGCGAAAAAAAAAAAAAAAAAAAAAGGTCACAAACTTTGGAGGCCTTCATAAAAGCAGACCGGGAGAAAAAAAAAAAGATATTATTCCTCACACGGGTCACTCTGTGGGCCTTTCATCTCAACAACGCTGGCCTCATTTGCATATCGTTACAGCCGGTCCACTAACGGTGTTTTTTTGTTTTTTTTTTCCCCTCTCCTCACGTCTCACACTTTCAGACCCATCTCATTTTTCGCACGCACGCACGCGCACACACACACACAGCTGTTCTCAGGTCCAGGGAACATTTACACACCTCCCACCCACCTGAAAAAATGAAAAATCACCTCAGCTGTCAATCAAAGACGACCGGGCACTGATCCCACGTCCGATGGATCGCTTCGGAAAGTAAGAATCGATCGGGGCCCTCGTTTAATTACGCCTCGTTAGCCACGCCACGCTCTCCACGACAAAACAACTTGGTTTCTGTGACGCGGCGTGACTCAAACCGGCCCAGGCCCGCCGTCGGCTTTTGTTGCTAGGCGACCTCTAATGACCGAGCGTGTGCGTGCGTGTGCGTGTAATAGGAGAAGATGTAATTATATAGATGAAATGATAGAGGCACAAATGAGTGGAGGAGCGAGATAAAGTGTTGGAAGTCAAATGTTCCTCCTCTCTCTCCATTCCCTCGCTCTTTCTCTCATCCTCCTCTCTCTCTCTCTGCCTCCATCCAACCTGAACCATCTCAATCCTTTTTTTTTTTACGTCTTCTCCTCCACCTCCTCCTCCTCCTTTTCATTTCACTCCTCCACTCTTCCTGCTTTCCTTCATGAGCTCTGGTTATTTTTCTCCTCCGACACTCCCTCTCTCCATCGCTCAGCGCCAGTTTGGTTTCTTGTTGCTATGGCAGCGGTATGCTAATGAGCGAGTCAATCTCAGGGCTCCACTAAACTCCATCGTCTCCTCTCTCTCTCTCTCTCTCTCCGAGCTTCAAACATCCTGGTGCAGTGTTGGCCGATGACATCACGCCGCCTGCTCCACCGCGACCTCCTGACCAATCAGAGACGAGGAACGGTGGACACAGAGTCCACAGATCTGAACACGCCTTGTGTCGTTGTTGTGTCGTCGTCCTACACAACAAACAACTGGGCTGCAAGGATTTGATCAGAGTCCCAACCAATAACACAGGTCAGCTGACCCCTGTGACCTCAGGGGCACGTCTGGCCGCGATGGGCTCCTGTCACCTACGCACGTTTCAAGATTCAGTCTGATGGTCTCGTGGCTTTTTTCTTCTGTTCAGCCAAAAACCAGAAACATCAGCAGAATCCATCCAACAAACCCAGACTCGGTCAGATTGTGATCAATTGCCTAATCGTGAATAAACAAAATCAATCAATTAGCTCCATTAAAGAAAAATATGCAAACTCTCCAGGAGCAGAATATTAATGACCTAGTCCAACATAATCCACTCATCAGACTGAGCCGCGTGTGTGTGTGTGTGTGTGTGTACCCCTCTAACTGAGGACACATGTTAGGGGCTTAATTAAAGCAATAATTCATTTGAACGTGGTGAATAAAACACGAATGAAGGTCAATATATTATGCAGCTGCTGCAGCAGATAGTGGTTGAACGCGCGCGCACACACGCACTTGAGTAGTTACACCAGTCGACAAACACACACATGACATGTATAATTTAGGCAACTGTTCATGTATAATTTAGCAGGACTGCAGGTATCACAGGCCCAACGACAACGACAACAAAAGGAATGTGTTTTAATGATTCAAACACACCTACACACACACAAAACGATGAAGGCAAATAATACATTGTAAATGTGAATATCATGCTGAGGTCAAAGGTCACGTGTGTGTGTCTCCATTTTCAAACAGGCGGAAGGTGTTTCACTGGTTAAAAATGTGGGAAAATAATGAAAATACCGTATTAGATCAAATGAAAAATGTCTATAAAAGAAATATTAGATAAACTGGATGCAAATAAAATGGATGCCCCCCCCAGACTGTTGTCGTCGTTCATCAAAGTGACGTACAAACTTTCCTCCGATCTTTTTTTAGTCCTTCACTCTGAAATAACTTCTCCACTTCTCTCCTGTTGATTTTCTTCCCTCTTTTCTATCTCTGTTGTTAACTTCTCTCTGTGTACAAGTTCCATTCCTTTTGTTTATTTCTTTTATTTCTTTTAAAGAAGAAGAAGAAGAAGAAACGAGAGCAAACGGAGCACGGATGGATCCCGGTGAGTCACTCCTCGCTCCACCTGCCATGTCGGCTCAGAACCACCCGTCTCTCCTCCATCCCTCCATCCCTCCTCCCTACGAGTTTCCCATGAAACCTTGGGCCGTGAAGGATTAGACGACAAGAACAAACCCATCACGGATGAGAAGGACATGGCCGCCGGGCTCTTCACTGTACATTAAATCTTAAAGGAAAAACAAATAAAACATATTTACGGCCATTTTAACCTTTGAAGTGAGGACTTCAAAAATAAGTCGTAAATAAAAGTGAGGATGTGAAAAAAAACAAAACTGTTGTGTCCTATTGTCCTTCAGCAAAAATGATAACGATGATAAATGATATTGATGATTATATATAATATAATTATAATAAATATAAATAAATATACAAATAATATGAATTAATGATATACCATATATGTATTATTGTTATTATTATTGTTGTTATTATTATTATTATTATTATTATTATTATTATTATTATTATTATTATTATAACATTCATAATAATTACATATTTAGTGATTTACGTGATTAATATTGCAGTGGAGCAGGAGGGATATTGAATGAGTGTGTCTCTGGAAGGAGACAAGAACTTGTGACCGAGCCGTGGGAGAATAATAAAAATGATCCCAGCAGTTTGTTTCCATCCGGGAAGATAAAGAACCTGCAGCAGCTTCCATTAAATCTTCATTTAACTCGAATGGTAATTGGACTAAAACGACACAAAAGTGAAAAAGCAAATCTCAGCACAATCCTGTTTTCCTTTTTTTTTTTTTTTACAATAAAGAAGCTTTAAAATCTTTCTCTCTCTCTCTCTCTCTCTCTCTCTCTCCTGATCCCTGAAGCTGCGTATTCCTCTCTTTCTGTCCCATTAAATCTCTCTGTTCCTCCGCTCACACTCGTTACAGCTCATTATCTCTCTCTCTCCCTCTTTCCTCCTTCCTCTCCTCGCTAAACCCCCCACAAATCCAAGCGTGTGTGTGTGTGTGTGTGTGTGTGTGTGCGCTTCCATCGTCCTCACATGGCTGCAGGTCTTGTTTCCTATTTTCAACCCAGTGAGTCACAAAGCACCTGGAACCTCCCAGACGTGTATTTCCGTCCTATTTCTACACAGCGTATAGTTTTAGAGAGAAGTAACACAACTTCTGTGTGTGCGTGTGCGTGTGCGTGTGCGTGTGCGTGCGCGTGCGCCTGCGTGCGTGGGGGCCCACCTCCTTCTGGTGGTACTTGATGGCCAGTTTGAGCTTGGCCAGGTCGTGGCACTGCCGCGGGTCCAGCTCCTCGCTCTGGTCGTTGTCGCGGTGGTTGAGGATGGTCTCCAGCTCCCTGGAGCTGCGCGCCTGGTCCAGCAGGTCTTTGGCAAAGCGCTTGCACTGCTGCGACAGCTCCTCGTACTCCTGGCGGAACTCGTTCTCCACCTGCCCGGGGGCGATCAAAACACAGGAGGGTTTATGGACTAGGACTTTTTTGATGGACAGGTGTTGGGAGACCACGCACCTTGCTGAGCTCCTTGAGCTCCCAGCCCAGCCTGAAGGCGGTGAGGATGGGATCCTCGCTGGACAACGCGATGAGCGACGGCGAGGCCAGAGCTTTGTAGATGTTGAGTCGAGATCGAGAGTGTCGGAGGCTGTCCACCTGCGGGACGAGGAGGACGCGCGATCACAGACACGCACGCACACACACCAAATCCTTATTTAGCTGCTCACATTTAATATGATAGAGAATATGATATAAAACCGCAACTTCAAAAGTGTACTTTTCAGGTCACAGATTTTCAGGCCTGTAGTTGACTGTAGTTATTATTATTATGACAATAATTATTACTTTTATTATAATTATGATCATCATTATGGTTTTATTTTTGTAAATTTGATTTTATTATTGGTATTATTATTATTGTTATTGTTATTATTACTGTTATTATTATTGTTATTATTATTATTACTGTTATTGTTATTATTATTATTATTATTGTTATTATTATTATTATTATTATTATTATTACTGTTATTGGTATTATTGTTATTACTATTATTATTATTCTTATTGTTCTTATTCTTATTCTTATTCTTATTCTTATTCTTATTCTTATTATTATTATTATCATTATTATTACCAACCTCTGAGCTGGAGACACACTCCACGCAGTCACATCGTATCTGATGAGGTCGAGGAATCGTGACCTACAGGGGAACAAAACAAACAAACAGGATTAATAATCAATCCCAGATCATATCTGATCAATCACAGAACCCCTCCGTTTTATTTGTGGTCACCTTCCGCTGGACGAGCAGCTTGATGATCTCGTAGTTGTTGGTGTGAGCAGCGAGCATGATGGGAGTTATGTCTGGGGTGAACTCTGAGAACTGACTGTCCATCATCAGCGAGGGAACCTGCAGCCGGAGAGAAAACCAGAAAAGAATAGAGAGGCAGAAAATACCATCACACACACTTTCATACATCAAAGGAAAGAGAGAGAGAGAGAGAGAGGAGGCAGAACATCTCCTCATCTGCATAAGTCTCTCTGACAAAAACCGATTCCTTCCTTCCTTCCTACATCCTTCCTTCCTTGCTTCCTTCGCTGCCTCACTGACGTGAACCAGCCAAGACAATGAAGAGAAGTGGGAGAAAGACGGAGAGCAGATGGAGAGAGAGAGAGAGAGAATTTGTGCCCAACCTCGTCCAGCCGAACAAAAACATTCCCACAATCCTCTCCTTCGGCCAAGGGTTTGGTTGCCGTGGTGACGTAGCGCCTCGCAGCCTCAGTCGGCCCAAGAATTTATGTAAAATACGAAAATCTCTGCTTGTCTGCATTGTAACGTATCTCCTTGTTCCACACGGCGTCTCTAAATCCTGTTTCACAGTCTGTCGATGACACGCGCCATTTTAATTTCCCTCCTCGTGGAGTGAATGGATGTCATGCTCATTATCACGCACATTAACATGGAACAACACGCATGAGTAAGGGCACACGCACACACCTGCTTCTCGCCGCTGGGCCTGCGGTGGGACAGCAGCAGCTCCACGGCGCCCACCACCTCCTTCCTGATGGCGTAGAGGAGGGCGTCGCCCGTGTGGATGCCGTGGTCCAGCAGCAGCTCCATGATCTCCAGGTTCTCGTTCTCGATGGCGATGAGCAGCGCGCTGCGGCCCAGCGGGTCCAGGCAGTTCACGTCCATGTTGTAGTAGACCTCGGCCTCGCGCAGGGCGTGCTTCACACCCGCGTAGTCGCCTGGGGGGGGGGTCATGACATCATCGTGACCTCATCAGGCCAGGTCTGCACTGATGATGTACTAACTCTTTCCTACTGCAGGAGCTTCATGAACCAAATCCAGAGTTCACCTCCTGACCAATTAGCATAGATTAGACTAGATTGCGGCATCGCGTGCGTACCTTTCTCCACCGCCGTGAGGTAGGCCCTCTCCTCTGCAGACAGCTCCACCTCCGCCCGCACGATCTGCAGCGGGATGCGGTCGCGGTACGGCGAATACGTCGCCTGCAAAACGACGACAAACGCGTGAGGTAAAAGAATAAAACCACATCTGAGCCGTTCTGAGGAGAAATGAAGGCCCGCAGAGGTCAAAGGTCAGCTCTGAGGGTTTGGTGCGATAACATCTGGGACGATCCGAATGATTAATATTCATATATTGGGCTTTCATCTATCCATAACAATTTAAATGCAAAAACCAACATGGCTGGCATGTGTTAAAAAGAGAGAAAGCACACTCTGGAAATATAACGCTGCATAAATAAATGATTAAAAAAAAAAGAGATCAAATCCTTTCATTTAAGAAACAGCAGGTTTTTCCTCCAATCACCGATCCGTCATAAAAAATGCTGACACACGCACAAAAAAAAAAAAAAAAAAAAATCAGATCTCACATTATTTACGGCAGGTTCATAAAAGCAAAAGCAGGCCACACAGAGAATATCAATATCTGACCTCAGGGATTTTTTTATTTTTTAATTTTTTTAAAGAGCTGATGTAATGGGAAATCAATACCGTGATTGATTGACACTGTGCGTGTGTGTGTGTGTGTGTGTGTAACCCACCTTTTTGTAGTACAACTGTGTCATGGGATTCATCCTGCCGGTCTGGAGAATAAAGGGAGGAGAGAAGAAAAATGGAATAATATTAGATTGGTATTTATCCTACGTTTATGCCTTTCATTTGACACACACACACACACACACGGAATCGGGGAGAGTAAGTGGGCCGCCGGGAACGTTGGAGCTGGGAATCTGCCGAGGAGGAAAGTTTCCCTTCCAGTGTTTCACCACATCAGCTGGAAGCGGATCGAGATTGAATCTGGAAGCTGCAGCGTTTTCCTCAGAAAATAAAAACCCGCTGACCCACACAAAGGGAGAAAAAAAAAAAAAAAAAATCACTGCTCTGCACTCGCACGCTGAGGATTCAGGTCCGGGTTTTGGCGCAAGATTTCTTTATTTGTTTTTTGCCTTTATCCTCGAACTCTTTGGGGAGGCAGTGAGCGGCGGAGACCAGGATCTGCTGACGGGCCGGATTATCGAGGGCCCAGATTAGAGGAGGCGGCCCAGATGAATCCTGCGTGTGCACTTTGTGGAATGCAGATGAATTTAAAGAGCTGCGGAGCGAGGGAGGAAAAAAAAGAAAAGAAAAAGAGCTGAGGTGGTTTTTTTTTCTTTTTTTTTTTTTAACGCAGCTCCACCGACTGTGGATACGGCACTGCAGATAAACTCGCCCCCCCCCCCCTCTCTCTCTCCCCCTTTCTTCACCTGCCACGACCCTCAACCCTCATGTCTTCTCCAACTTCAATTTCTCTCTCCACTTCTTTCCTGTTCCACCTTTCTTACACCTTCATCTTCTCCTCCACCTCCACTCTCTCTCTCCCTCCTGCATATTTCACATTTGCGGCTCTATTTTCTGTCTCTGGTGTCTATCGAGCAAAAAAGAACGCAAGCGCCAAACTCCATCTCGAACTTGCGTCCCCTCATAAGTCTCCTGGCTTCCTCTCTTTCCGCCTCATTGCCTCCTCTTGCTGTTCCCCTGTTTCTCAGCAGGACTTTCTCTCTCTCTCTCTCTCTCTCTCTCGCTCGTCCTCCTCGGCGGCGTGCGGATACAGACGTTCGTTCAAAGGAAGGACGTGCAAAATCAGCTGAGGCGACACAGAGAGGAAACGGTGAGACAAACAGAATCAAAAGTGTCACTCAGCGACAAAAATGAACATTTCTTTCCATCATCCTCCCTTTTTCCTTTTCCTCCTCATCCTCAAACGTCCACACATACGCCGCAAAGACAACGCAATCAATGTCGGACGGGCTTTCAAACTCAGCCATCTCATAAAATGCATTTATATGAATATGCAGGTGTATGTCCGAGGATCCGTCGACCCCTCCTCCTCCTCCTCCTCCTCTCCTCCGTTATGAGCCGACACCTCGTCATCTTCTCATCTTTCCACCTCAGCCCCTCCATCCTCTCTCGGCGATATTGCGCTTTCATCACTCCACCCACCGTGTACGAAAAAGACGAGGAGCAGGAAGGAGACGCGGTTGAAGACCAATAAAAACCTCCCCAGGCGCTCAGAGAGGAGACGGATCCGTCAGAGGAGAGAGAGAGGGACACGGAGGAGGTGAATCCTCACCAGCGACCTCTCCTCCTGATGAGGCCAGATAACCCTGCAGAGGCCGAAGAGCCTCTTAATTGGAATCTTAATTAGTCTCCAAACAGCGAGAGGCTAACGGAGGAGAAGGAGTGCGTTCTTTGAAGGCGGCGGGGGCTTTCAACTTTATCTCCTGGCTTGATGACCCCCCCCCCCCGGATTCGACCCAATCAAATATGAACCCTTGAAATACACGAATTTGGGGTTTCCATGACAACAAACAACAACCTCAGATGCTCCGCCATTCTAAAAAAAACAAGCCTCAGAGCTCAACAGGAACGGAAAAACACGCCAGCAGCCGCACAAGCGCCATGTGAGCGAGGACGTTTGTGTATTCAGCGGCAGAATAAGAGGAAAAGAAGTTCCGACTTTCCAGGAGGAGGCGGCGGCGGCGATAAAGGATGGGGGGAAATATTCCTTCTCCTCACCTTTGCCTCCCTTCCTGCCCTGTGAGCCTAATTCAGTCATTCCTAATTATACAAGGAACCATAATTGAATTTGTTGCGCTACATCAGTCTTCTTAATTGGCCCGGTCTCTGTGACTTTCTCTAATCAGAGAGAGTGAGTGGGCACCGATGTGGATGGTTGCAACCGGTATGAAGGGAGCGAGACGCACGCACGCGCACGCACGCACACACATCTCCAAAACAAACACACAGGCGCGAACACACACACGCACACAGTGAGTTATCGTAAACAGTGATAAATGAAGTTATTATCACCTTGCGTTCACATGCCGCGTCAGGCGTTGTGTGTGTTAAAAGTGGGGCAACGCACGCACACGCGCAGACGTCTCTTGTGATGCTTCGTCATGACAGAAGGAGGCAGAGGCATCGCCATGGAAACAATAGACGGGTCGGAGCAGTCGGGGAGCAGCTGCTGGTTTCCTGCAGCCGCTTGGTACACGCGTGTGGCGTCCTGCTCCATCGGCCAATCGGAGGTCGGCGAGCTACGCTTACATCACACGCCGAACTGACAAATGTGGATCACAGTGATGATCAACTTTTAAGAATGATTTTTTTTTTTTCCTGCCACAATTGATGAGTCAAGAAATGTTTGAACCATTGCGAAGACACAAACAAGAAGCGAGTCCATAAAAACAGGCCAGTGGCTAATTAGAATCCCCTGTACAGCCTGTGCGTGTGCGCGTGCGTGCGCGTGTGCGTGCGCGGTTAATTAGTCGGGAAGACAGCAGGCAGATGTTCGACTGCTTCCTTTGATCTGAAGCTGTTAAGTACTTCCAAGACACACACACACGCACAACGTTCCACCGTGACATCGACACAAGACTCCACACACACACACACACACACACACACAAAGCTTTCTTCATTCTGTTATTGTTACTGTGACAGCAGAGAAACAACAGACTTTTTAATTATGGATCATTCAGCTGCACAATCACGATTACATTGTGTGTGTGTGTGTGTGTGTGCGTTCAGGTCAAACTGAAGGGCAGTGAAGCACTTTGTTCTTAGGAGTCAAAGGAGAGAGGGCTCCTTCTCTTTTAGTTTTTTTTTTTTAATACAAATTCTGTCCCCGTCTCTCTTTTGTCTTTTCCTATAAAATGTAAATAATGTCACCTTCTCCGTCCATTACGTCGCTATTAGGCCAATGGAAGTCGTTACGGACTCATACATAACAATGTAATTATTAAAAAAATGTAAAATAAATTGTAATTCAAATATTTTCCCAAAAAAAAAATGCGACTTTGAAAACCCCCTTAAAAAATGAGGTTGCACGAGTGAACTCCGACAGCGAGGGAAGAATAGACGAGGAGACGCAGGAAAACCGGAGGACAGGACCACAGCGCTTCCTGTCCCAGAAGTCATCAGTGGTTGCCGTGACTCCCTAACCACCGTGGCTGTCATGGTTACCAGCGCGGCGAGTCGTACAGCGCAGCGCCATCGGGGGACAGTGTGTCTCAGAGTGCGACACACACACAAAAACACACACACACCAATGTACAGCCAGAAATAAATCCAGCCTTAAAACAACAGGAAATACACAACTAAAATGACACACACTGCTGATCCAGAAACATGGACACAAAACCCCCCACACACACACAACAAATATAGACAGGCATGAATACACACACATACCATCACGGGAATACATTAGCATGCACACACGCACACCTCTCGTACCCGACACCGCTGCAGCACTGGTGTGTGTGTGTGTCCATGTGTAGATGCAAAGACACAAAAGCATTCATTTTTATAAGACGCAGTAAGACTGACCAAGTCTCTCTGGCTCTGGTCATGTGATCTGATGAGATCTAATGTGTTGCCGTAACGACCTCGGAGGGACATCAATCACACACACGCAGGGAAGACCCTCCCCGGGGGGCAAAGTCACACACACACACACACACACGCAGTGAAATGTCTGATACAAGCACAGAGACCAATAAACATAATGGAATTGCCTTCAGACACACACACGCACGCACGCACGCACGCACGCACGCACGCACGCACGCACGCACACACACACACACTTAGTGCTGTTGCATAGGTCAATGCGTATAGTTAGGGAGATGGATCAGCAGATGAGGAAACGTAAATGTTGAGGAATGTGCGTGTGTGTGAATGCAATTCCATGATGTTTATTTGTGTGTGTGTGCTTGAATCAGACCTTTCGCTGCACGTGTGCGTGTGTGTGTGTGTGCGTGTGTGTGATCAGATCAATGCATGGAGTGCTGCTCAGCTGTTCACTGGAGCAGTTTGGACGAGGTGAGCGGCTATAAAGCAACGCAGACACGTTTATGGCGGTTGAGAATCAGCCCCTGAAATATCAATACTGTGCAATCAGCAGGAAACCGGCGGCTGCTGCGATATTACATTTGACGGCAGGAGGCCACATCCCAAAAAAGGATTATTCAAATCTCGAAAAAGGAGCCGCAAACCGACGCATTCAGCAACATCCTCCGATAGACGCGGCGTTTTTTTTCTTCCCCCCATTTCATGTGGTCCATCTTTATTCCCAGTCAACTTGCGTGGCATCACCATGGCGCTATTTTCAAAAGAAAACAAAAGACATCCAAGAATAATTCGTTCACGGGCACACTTCGAGTATTGGATGAAGGCCTCCTGAGTGCCGACAAAAACAAAATCCAATGCAAAAGGCTAAACTGCGAATAGCTCGAAAAAATGATTCGACCATTTCATCGAAGGAACAAGGTCACCAATTGCCCTTCATCTATTTGGCAGCAGGTCTGGGAAAGGGAACGTTGAGATCCAAAGCAGTTCTCTGTAAGGGAGTACTGTCTTTGCCAACCATAACTCCTTTTAATCAGACCGATGAACGGAAACCATCGTTTTTTTCCCCCCGCACGTCATGGATTTGAATTAAGAAAAAAAAGACTCCGACGTGTTCTGGTGACGGAGCGTGTGCCACGTTCACAGGGCTCGTTAAGCGGAGCAACGGATCTGTGGAGATTTAATCATCACCCACATTGATCTGTACATGTTATCAGCAAAAACAACATTTGAAATTGTAATATATATATATATATATATATATGACCTCAACGCAAGCAGCCAAGTAGAAATCAGAGCGCCGCCCAGTTAAATGCGATAAATATCTCATGGCTCTCCTACAGGAAGTGCACAAAGCAGAAGAAGAAGAAGAAAATGGCCTTGAATGCGTTCAATTGCAAACGGAGGTGGTTTTGGGTCACATCGATTTCGCCGACTCTTGAAATGAAATGTCAGAGCGCCCCGGTGACAGGCCGTGAACCCGAGCGTTCGGTAAAGGTCGAGACGCGCTAAAGAGCGACGCCAGTGTGCGATCAAAGCTCCGCGCGGCTTCAAACGCGACAAGTGCGCGTCGCCTTTTCCACATTAGAGCCTCCTCGTCTTTTCATCTGCTCCGTTAGCGTGTGAAATGTGCCACGAGTTGAAAACGGGAGACGATGAGCCGATTCATTAAAGCTGGTGTTTTGTGTCACGCAAAGGACTTGGAGGTTGCGGTCGTAAACTGACATTTATAAAAAGAAAAAAGAAGAATAATAATAACATCAACAACAACAACAATAATAATAAAGTACAAATCAGTGCAGGGTCCTGAATATATTAACATTTCCTCCTCAGGTCACATGGTCCAAAACATCTTCATCAACGAGATGTGAAGCCAAATACTCGGAGATGTTCCTGTGGCTGATGACACGTGTGTGTGTGTGTGTGTGTGTGTGCGTTTTTTTTTCTATATTCAGACTGTGAAGCGCCCTTGAACGACAACCTGCTCATTCACAGCCAGCTCAGCTGGATAAGAGCATCGTGGGTTATATCAGCGGCTTCGACCGGTGCCGTGAACGCATTCCACGAGCTCAGGTCTCGAAGCTGCACACCAGGAATAATTCCGCCATGAGGCCGAGATTGGCGTCAATATGACGGCCGAGGAAAATGAGCCGTAAAAAGCCAAAAGAACAGAGCCGTCAAATGGAGAAGCCTGAGACGGCCTCGTATTTCACCAGGAGGAAGAGGAGGAGGAGGAGGACGAAGGTTATTTCTCCACCCATAAAGTGAAATCAAGTTTCAGAGGCCATTTGACCTGGACACCCGTCCATCAAACCCCCACCTCCTCCTGAACCCACCACGTCAAAGAATGGAAACCACAGCTCCTGATAATCTGCTCAGACCTCCTTGTCAGACGAGATAAAAAGCGACAACAAAAGCCTGAAAAAATCCAATAGAGAAGAGAATAAAAGAAAAAGTGATCCATAAACTGCTGAAAGGGAGATCATTCAAATGTACGTTTTCCAATGTACGACAATTTATATTTGGTCCAGAACAACATCTGCCGAGTCGCGAAAGCAGGAACCTCTGAAACATCAGATTAGATGGGCTAAAACGTGACGGATCCAGGAAGAATCCAGGGTGGTTGTGGGAGCAGCAGTAATAGGATTCAGGAACACAACGGTGAAAAAAAGAGGGAATAAAATCATCAATAAAGAGGCGAGAGCCCGTGCATCTGATCTCTGACCTCAGGCGAGATACATATCAAAAAAAACAAAAACACAACATGACCCTCAAGACCTGAGGCACATTCGAAGCCCACCCTCCCCACAGGACGTCCATTAGAGGCTTTCGATCACCTCGCGCCGTCTTCTTCATGTTCAACGAGCGACGGAATATATTTCTCCCACCACAAGGGCAGGAATAACCAATCATGGAAGATAATGCACACGCTCACATTCTATCCAATGAGACACTGAGAAACACAGCCAGAAATGGGAGATGCTAAAATAGCCTGTGGGGTTTTTTTTTCTCCCATTTATCATTTATTATATTATAAAATATATTATAATTGTTATTAATTGTCAATAATAATAATTCAACACAGACACGCACGCGTATACATAAGGCAATTCACCAAACACCCAAAAAAAGAAATAAATACAAAATGAAGCTTCGATGGACAACAATTTAAACCTGCTCCAATAAAACACAAAATAATGAAAAGCACACACTTATTTTCAGGATTCATTTGTCGGACGTTCAATTCTCAATCAACAGAACAGCTGATCGATCAACGATTGATCACAGAAGACCAAAAAGAAAACCTCACAACACCTTTTTTTTTTTTTAAGGGTCTCATATTCCAGAGTGGGTTTCAGGATCCTCGCCAGAAATCAGGTGGTCGACAACAATGAGCAGCCATCCGGTAACACACACACTGTCTCTCACACACACACACACACACACACACACACTGTTAATTTTTAATCCTATTTGCAGGCTGCGGGAGGAGAGAGAGTGGCAGTGGAGGGAGGGAGGTAGGGGCGAGAGAGAGATTTATAGCGAGAGAGATGGGAAAGGATGAGACAGGCCATGTTGGGACACACACACACACACATCCACTCACACAGACACACACATCCACTCACACAGACACACACGCACTCAACAGAGGTGAGAAGTAGAAAAGTCAATGCGGCAGACGAAGTGGCAGGAAGACGACTCAGGGTTTCACCAAACAGCCCAGTTCACTTCACACGTGTGTGTGTCTGTCGTGGTGTGTGTGTGTGTGCGTGCGTGCGTGCGTGTGTGTATTTGGGACAGGACTTTCGTCGCTTCCTTTTAATTGTCTTTTTTCTGTCCATCCTCAAGCAAAAAAAGCTTGGGGGGGGGTCATCCCTGGTGCTTGACCTCTGACCTTTTACATCAACACAATGACAACACAACGATGAGAACTATTTATTCCTCCACAGCTTTGTGTTTGTGGATCCAAAAATCTTGTCATGCTCATTGGAGAAACAAAGAAATATGGGGAATCAGAACTGAGAATTTAAACGACATTATAAATATTATAGCGATAAATATAAATGAAATATTTCGGCATGTGGCGTGTGGACATATGGTCTCATTTTAATCTCTCACAACATGTCCCACTGTAAGTGATGGTGCGTTAAAATCGGCGAAGGTGGCGATTATTATTCCACGGCGTCGTTGGCATTTCAGAGAGTCGGCCGAAGCATCAGTCACTGCTGAGAACATGCGCGTGGAGACGCACGCACGCACACAGACACACACTCACAGAAGAAGGAGGAGGAGGAGGAGGAGGAGGAGAAACGATGCCTCCGTCCTCCACGTATCGGCCCATTATCTCCAGAAGTAATTGCCGTGTTTTGGTAATGGTCCTGCGCATTGTTCCTCAAATTATGGACGAGTGTTTTCAGCCCCCTGTGCATTGTGGGTAAAACACATCACTTCATTTTGCACAACGAGACTCAAATCGGGGAGCGAGAGAGAGAGAGAGTCGCAGTGTGTGTGTGTGTGTGTGTTGAATGAAGACTGGCGGTGCCAATACGTTCGTCCGCTCGTGAACTCTATATCGAAAGGTCACAAACAGGAAGAAAGATTTATTTCCAAATATAAAAACAGACTCGGCAATCTGTAGAACTCTTTTATATTTAACGTTAATATAATATATAAAAAAAAAGGTTTGGAATGAATGTCACAAGTTACCACAGCACATCTGTCTGTCTTTGACTTTGACGCACGTACACGCACGCACCTTCCTCAGAGCCTGGCTGACTGAGCTGCGGAGGTCAAAGGTTACAACACAGATGTCTAGACGGCATTCTCCAGGTAATTTGACATCACGTCATGTCGGATCCTCCCTGTGCTTTCTGGAGGTGCAGGTTGGATTCCCGCCGTGCACACGGCATGGCACGGACACGCTTTATAAAAAAAAAAGGAGGAAATCCGGTGGGTGAAAACAGGAAGTGACAGAAACGCAACTCTTCTTCTCTTCCCGCGTCTCCAGAACTGATGTGACGCGACGCTTTCAGTTTGATGCCGTGACGGATGAGAAATGACTCGGCCACACGGCCCACTTTTCCTTTTTTTCATTTTCAGGCCACCCTCCGGCACTTTGCGTCATTTGATTCGCCGCTGACACAAAGGATTCGGTTTTAACATCAAGCAGCGCAACACACTGTAGCAATCTGGAAAGATTAATAAGATAAATCTGGCAACTGTGACCTAAATGGAAAGGCGCAGTTTCCTCCAGGACAATTTCCCCTTTAAAAAAGCGGAAGAATCCACTTGGATCTTCACGTGAACCACACATCCAGTAAAAAGTGGGATTTCTGCCACGGTTAATTACACAAGTCCATTAAGCCCATTTACAGGAAAGAAAAACCGCACAACAACAATAAAAAAAACAAAAAAACATCTATTTTCGGGTTGTGGGGGAAAAAAAAAAACCTTGACTCAGAAATAGACGGATGAAGAAATTGGAAATCCCATTTTTGAATCAACTTTTTACTGCAACAAAGCCTGACACAAAAATAAAACATATTTGATCAATATATTTTGAAAGGAAGGAAGGTTTCGCATTTTATATATATACATAATATTTGATATTATAGAAATGGTCAAATCATGTTGCTGCATGACGCCATTCTCTCACTCAACAATGATTAATAACATTACCACTTCCTCTGAGTGTGTGTGTGTGTGTGTGTGTGTGTGTGTGTGTGTGTGTGTGTTTGCGTGCATGCTTGTATAAAGTAATCTATCGCGGTGCAGGCCGCAATCATTTGCTATTCAATTGCCTCCTGAGAGGGTCATTGTGACAGTTGTTAGAGAGGAGAAAGAGGAGAGAGAGGAGCGAGAGAAGGAGGGATGCATGGTGAAAGAGAAAGAGAGAGAGAGAGGAGAAGGCAGGAGGTGGGGTGAGGAAAATGAGCGAGGAGAGAAGAAGAAGAAAATGGAGTGAAGAAAAAAAGAAGATGTGAGGAGGAGATGGGACATGAGGAGGAATCAAAGAGAAAGAAGGAGGAGAAAAAAGAGAGAGGGGGATGGAGCAGGAGAGAAGATGGAGGAGAGGAGGACGAAGCGCGCTGTGCCTGTGTTTCACTCTGCTGCACAAAACAATCACATCCAGCCATCTCTCTGGAAAATAAAAAGAGGAGAGGAGGAGGAAGAGAAGAAGGGAGAGTGATGAGAGGGAGGGAGAGAGAGAGAGAGAGGCCTGTGATTGTTGAAAAAAAAGATCTCGCCCACTCAGGTCAAAGCTGAGCAAGAAAAGAAAAAAATATATATATGAAACTTTCTTTGTGGCACGGCCCAAAAATCCTGGTCCCACACATCTACACGCTCACTTTATTAGGAACACCTGATTTCACCAACACACAATAAAACACCCTTCAAGTGAACTCAGTTTAAGACGTGCGACTGTCTTCCTACGACCTCGTCCTTGTTGACGTCACGCGGCCAATTTCTAAAAGGCTCGTCGCACAACGAAAAGATGGAGAAGATCATATATATATATATATATATATATATATATATATATCAGATTTCTAATTTCAGTTGGTATTTCTAATTTCAGTTGAGTGAAATCTGATATATATATATATATATCAGATTTCACTCAACTGAAATTAGAAATACTGCAAAATCCAGATTTCATGAAGAAGGATTGTTGAATCATTTGGGGTTCATACGGCTCATTGACCAACAACCTATTTTCATATAGGCACGAGGGTCCTCCACAAACATGGAGAGAACACACGCACGCGCACGCGCACACACACACGCACACACACGCAGGGCTCCAGGTGCTGATCTTATTCATGTATGTTTCTCCTATCCACAGAGACTCTGCACCCATCTGCCGACTGACACACACGCACACCGTCAACACACCATAACGCACAAACACACAATCAGCTGATCACTTCACCTGAGCCTCCGTCGCCCATGTTCAAACTTCCTCTCCTCCACTTCCATCACTTTTCATCCCTCTGATTTGCTTTTAGTCTCTGCTGCTGCTGCTGAGTGTGTATTTTAAGGGGGGGAGACAGCGCGCGTGCACACGCACCTCCATCATCCTCGCGTGTCATTGGCTGCATCCATGTCTGAGGTGAGATCCGTGACACAACCGGCAGCCTCAGGACCAACATCACACAACAACATCTCCTCAAAAACTCAACACAAAACACTCTTTGGAGGGTGGAGGGGAACAATGTGAAGGGGAACCCTTTGGGGTGGCGGGCACGTGCGTTGGCGTGCCCGCCCCCCCCATACCCACACACTGCAGTTCCATCCATCTGCTGCTTCTCTTGCAATGCACAACAAGTACACACACACACACACGCACACACAGGTCTGAGTGTAATTACACACACGCACAAAAAACTGCACCACATCCATCGCAGGCGCAGGCAAAGCCAACAGGGACCCACAAACTCTGCAGCCCTTCACGCACACACACACGCAGACACACACACACACACACACACACTCTCTTTCTCACACACAGACACACACACATTAGTCAATAGAGCCAGGGTACATGAACCACCCACCAGACTCTCTCTGCAACAGCAACACAACCTGCAGCGGCTTTAACACATCTAGAGCCACAACATGGTCTCACACACTCTCTCTCTCACGCGCACACACACACACAGGTGTCCGGGTGTGTGTGGATCCGGGTGTTCTCCCCTCTTCCTCTATAAATCATGCGCGTAATTCGCCCTGCTGTCCGGATTTTAATCCGGGATTGAGAACCAGAGACAGAGCAGGCGATCGGGGTGTGTGTGTGTGTGGGGGGGGGGGGTCTTACCTTGTCTCGGGGACAGTGTCCCTCCGTCCTTATGAGAAGAATAAATCAGAGCATAAAAAAGACGGAGGACGCGGTTAGTTCCTGCGCGCACCTCACGTGCGGAGGTTCTCCTCTCCCTCTCTCCTCTCTCTCTCTCTCTCCACCTCTGCGCGTTTCTGTCCGTCTTTTATTCTCGCGGGATTTTCTCCTCCTGTCTCCTCTTCCTCTGGTCCTCCTCTGATGAAATGAGGGGCAGATGATGGAGGAGAGCAGACCACACAGCATCCATGGAGCTTCTCCTCCTTTCCTTCACATATAAAGAGTGGAGCATGAGGAGGACTCGTGTAAATAATCAGTTCTCACATGAACTCGTTTGTCCAATGAAGCAGTGAAATATTTAAAAGCCGGATGTTGAGGAGGTGTGGAAAACGCCCCCGGTTAGGACTTTTCTTCGTTTTAAGACAAATCCAAATGGATCCACTTCGCGCATGCGCATTAAGTTTGCAGTCAATTATCCATAGTCCCGGCATAAATAACGGCAGCGTTTTGAGGTCCGTTTTTTTCGGATTATTCGTCATTCTGGTGATATAAAAAAAACAATTTCGAATAAAAGCCGTTTTTTGTTTGTTTTTTTAAGAAACAGAAAGAAAAAAAACTTTCCCGTTCAGCCGTGACGAGCGGAGATGCTAGCAGCGATCACGATGCTAATGGCTGCGAGGTGCTTTGCGTTGAGGTGACACTTCCGGCTTGAAGAACACTTTTCCTGCAGGTATTACAACTAGGTTTTCCTGTCACCAGTTCCATATGCTCGTTATTTAAATGTAAATTTCCCAGGTGATGTTTTCGCATCAACTTCCGTCAGGTGGCTGCCTTCTTCTTCTTCTTCCACCGATGTTTCTTGGCAAATCGCTTTTACCTGCACTACCGCCCCCTTCTGGACTGGGAGTGTGGTTTAAAAATGCAAATACTCCATTTTTAAATGCATTTTTACATAAAGCTGCATTTATTTTAAAATAAAGAATACTGCTCTGTGTTTTCTTCTGCAATATTTCCCTGATGTTAATTGCTATTTTATGTATTTAAGTGTCTATAAGGAATATACTTTATACAGGACAATCTATAAACATGTATTCTACCGTCTCCTGCTGATCACATCTGATACATTTACATTTTTAAATGCTTATTGATTAACTTTAGTGTGCTGTTGAGTCCATTTTTTTTCTCTTTTTTTTAATCACTCACTGGCGTTTAGAAACGTTTTTTTTTTTTTTTTTTTTTTTTACCACAACTGGCTTGCTAATGTGAGCCGTCACTCATTGGCAGGGGGCCGGTCCTGGGTCCCAGGGGCCCGCTGGAGTCTGGAGCCTGAATGCTAAGCAGATTGAAGAGTCCAGTTATACCTGCAATGGAAGTTAATGAGCAGCTGGACGACATCGTGGAGCTGAAGGACGCAGGAAACAGACGAGACCGTGACACATGGAGCACGTGGACAAACAGCTGTCAAGAGGCTTTTCTGAAAGTACATCCCGCCCCTTTAACAGGAAGTTAGACACAAAGAAAAGATGAATGGGTGAAAGAGGAGGGTTTTTTTTTTATGTGCGACACTCTCCAGGACAGTGGCTTGTTCAAGTGAATTCATTGTGATGACACAGTGCGCGCACACACCGAACCTTTGAGCTATGCTACCATATAAGCAGAAGATGACTATGAATGAAAGTGAAGTGAGTGTGTGTTGTGATGAATTTTGGCCCAGCCAGCAGAATATGATGTTCATACATGTGTGTGTGTGTGTGCGCATTTTAACACAGGTCTTTGTGTGTGTGTGTTTACATGTGTTGGAGGAAGCAGCTCGTCTGAAGAATAAAAACGTATAAATCACAGCAGCCGACTGAGTGACCAAATCTGTCATCCTCCAAGCCGCAGACCTCGGATTCTTGTTTCACCTCCGTCGTGTTTGACTTCTTCACATATTCTATTTCTTTGACCCTATAATGAGCTGCATGTTGCAGCTTTCAGAGTCATCCTCTCTTTGAGGCGTTTCCTCTGGGGAGCGCGCATGGTCGCGATATAACGGCTCTGAACTCCACGAGGTCTGGGAATAAAAGCAAATAAAGCCGCTCTCATGTGAATCGAAAATCTCTGCTGGGCCGCGGGATTAGAAATGACATCTTCTGACTCTCTGTGGGTTTCCTTGCATTAAAAGTCCAGATTGGCAGATTGGGCCAATGTCACCCTGCCCCGTCTCTCCAGACTCTCTCAGACACACAGAAGCTCGTTCTTCCCTCTAATCGAAGCATTTGGTCTCCGGGACATTTTCATATATTTCTCTCAAACAGTTCATTTCACAGAGTTCAGCGTGACCCCGAAGGAGGAAGAGAGAAATGACTCGAAATAACTTTGTGGGGAGTTCAAAAAAAAAGAGGATTTCAGTGTTCTCCTTTCATCTGGAGGCAGGAGATGGAGACCATTTCTTTTTGTTCTCGGAAAAAAAAAAGAAAAAAAGGGGATTCATGCCATTAGAGGATGGAGATGAGGAGAAAAATGGGCCTTTCGTATGTGGCCCTGTTTACTCTGCTGCAGCCAGAAGCTTAGGTGTAAGTTCTCATTTATTATAGATGATAAGAGGAACAAAAAATCATCGAAGTGTATTGTATTAAACGTGGCTTGAGCCGGTGACTCAAAATGAGGTCTGGCTCCATGCTGGGCTGTGATTGGTCTATCCGAGGGAGCGCGAGAGGACTTTGGTGTCCTCTTTAAGAACACTTTGTTTTAATCGAGTTAAGTGCCAGCGAGCGAGAGAGAGAGAGAGAGAGAGAGTGGCGGGGAACATTTATCAGGAGTAAGTGAAATGAATGTGGACCCAGACGAG
Source organism: Colistium nudipinnis (assembly GCA_016785305.1). Lineage (NCBI taxonomy): Eukaryota > Metazoa > Chordata > Actinopteri > Pleuronectiformes > Rhombosoleidae > Colistium > Colistium nudipinnis. Next base: position 79,824 of record JAFBJU010001435.1, read on the forward strand.
GAACGTCTTTTGTGTGGTCTTCTCTCCCAACACAAAAAGCTTCCGCCGTCCTCCTTTCACCTGAGATAAACAGATTATCCTCCCATCCCTGGAAAAAAAAAACACCGCCGCACCAATCCCATCATCCGCCCCGACGTCCTGTGCCCGCTCCACTACACTCTCATCCCGTCTGGGCCCAGAATCCGGGGGGTTCGCAAAGAGTCGGCCAGGGCTTTCATCCGATGAATGTGGTCTCAATTTTTCATTTCCGCAGTGAGAGAGAGAGAGAGACACACACACACACACACACACAGTCATTACAGAGGTGGAGAAGATAGAATGGATGTGTGTGTGGTTATTGAAGGAAAAAAAGTGAAAAGGAGATAGAATCGATTTCTTGGATTTTGTGCTGCAGAAAGAATCAAAACGTAAGATTGTTTAGATCTGATCTGTGAGAGTTTATTTCACGTATCATTTAAAATGAGTTTACTAACTAAAGGGTCTTTTTTTTTCCATGTGTGGGAACAGAAGAACCGAGAGGGGGGGGGAAAAAGCCATGAGGTTGTCAAGCGGCGCCCTCTGCTGGTCAAACGGAGACATGACCAGGAGCCGCGAATGAATGGCATGACTATAAACTATGAAATAGGGTCAAATACAAATAAATTCAATCAAATGTTTGAAATATAAACGAGGGCAGAGACGAGTTTATTATTTCAACCGCTTTTCTTTTCCTGAGCTGCAATGATAGACACAGCTGAAAAAAAAACAACTTTGTGTGTGGTTTACGATCGACGTTTATTTGTGGACCAGACAGGGACCACGCTCCATTGGTCAACCTGTTTGGCAGGATTCAAATGAGCCGTGACTAGGACCGGCGGCCATTCAAATTTCTTTCAGCAGATTGATGTTTTCCCACGGAGACTAAGGTGGGTCCGTTTGCAGCCCCCACTCTTTGAACAGCATAATGTGCCACATGCAAAGACGAAGAAGCCGCAGTCGTGCTCCAGCTGTCCGGGACGGCCCGACCTGACGCCGCGGGGACCTCTTTATCTTTGTCCCATCCACAGCTTTCATTGCTTGCGTACGTGACATTGGGCGCACGTCCAATTCTTGACGTGTTTTGCTGGATCAACGTGGCCTGACACAATGGACTTGGAGGGCTGATTTGGACGGATTGGCAGCTCAGATTGGGGTATTTTACGCCTGTCTCTCTCCAGCGGAGTCATGCGGGCCAACGCCTCCGACGACCTTCCCACCTGTCTCCAGGTCCCCGCCGCCCAACCCCTCAGCTTGGCCTTCGCCCTCAGCAAACTGCTCCTGGTCCTCCCCCTCTACCTCCCGGTGGTCCTGCTGGGCCTGCGCCGACCCCCCGGCCCCACCGTCAACCACTCGGACTGCTTCACCTTCCACATGTTGGCGATAGAGGCCCTCAGCGCGGCCGGGGCCGGGCTCCTCTGCTGGGCCCTCCACGCCGGCCACTGGAGCACGGGCTACCTGATGGGCCTGGCCTTCGTGCTGAGCTTCCCCGGGCAGCTGCTCTTCCACTGCCTGACCTGCGGGGAGCGCTACCTGGCCGTGGCCTACCCCCTGAGCTACCTGCGCCTGCGCCAGCGCCGGGCCGGGGTGCGGCTGCAGCGGGTCACCGGCCTGACCTGGCCTCTGTTGTCCGGCTGCATCCTGTGGATTTACCACCGCTCTCTTGAGCTTTCCGTCATGGTGCTGCTGTGCTTCCTGGTCCTGTCCATCTCGGTGGTGTCCTTCTGCAGCGTCTCCGTCCTCTGGGCTCTGGGCCGGGACGGCGCCGCGCGCTTCAAGCAGAGGGCCTTCTGCACCATCACGCTCATCCTGGGGACCATCGTGCTGTGGTTCGGCTTCGTTCTGGGAGGCTCTCTGCTGCTGATGTTCCAGGTGGTGACCGACACCTGCCTGGTGTCCTTGGTGGGCTACTTCCTGTCCCTGCCCAGCAGTCTGGTTTTACCTCTGCTCTTCCTCCAGAGAGCCGGGAAGATCCCCCGCTTGTCCCAGCGCTCCCGGTAGAAGGCCGCGGCCAATGTACAGAAAAAGGAATCTTGCCGGGTCCCCACTTTTTTGGTGTAAACATGATAACCGATTTCCTGATTACGCGTCACTGTGATGTTATGCAAATAAATCCTCTTATTTGAATCTGGGTGCGTTTGGGTGTTTGAGTCAGAGCGCGCGGAGCTGCAGTGCCGGGAGCATCTTTCTCGGGTGAGGCTTTTATTCCTCCCTCCTCACTCGGGAACTTGATTTCACCGTTTTTTTTCCTCCACAGAGACCAGATGAACACTTGGGAAACCGTCAGGAGGTCATAGGTTCACTTTCGTTTATAATACGGGAGATGTAGAATTGTTTCTATTTCTAAATATAAAGCAGTGACCAGTGCAATTTGAGCATATTGTATCACCTTTGGGTTTTAAACCGCGAGATTCTTATTCAATCGTTTTCTCTGTATGACGACTGGTCTTAAATCAGGGCGCTTCACTCCTCCGGCGTCCAATCAGAGTCTTGGACTCCTCCCCCGGGGACCTTCCGTCCAGTGAGGTTGACCGGTGCGCCTCCCCTCTTTCTCCTGCAGATATGTCGCAAAACTCCTCCTCCCCTCTTGACCTTCGACCTCCCTCCCCCAACGCCTCGGCGGATCTGATGTGCATCACCAGCCCGCCCGGCTCCATGGTCTTCCTCATCTATAACCTCATCTACATCTCCACCCTGGTGCCCGTGTGCCTCCTCGTCCTGTACCTGGGCCTCCAGCGGCGGAGGCGCCCCCCTGGCTCCTCCCCTTGCGACTTCATCACCTACCACGCCGTCCTGATGATCCTGCTGGAGGCGCTGGGCTGCGTGGCGTACTGCTTCGTGCGGGTGGAGGCCGACTTGAAGCGCTTCCTCTGGGTCTTTGTGTTTTACGGCTTCGGGGCCTATGGCGAGACATTGTGCCACTGCCTGACCTGCGTGGAGCGCTACCTGGCCGCCGTCCACCCCGTCACCTACCTGAGCCTGAAGAGTGGGCGGGGCCTGCGGCTCAGACACGCGGCCATGGCCTGCGTCTACCTGCTCTGCGGGGCCATGGCGCTCATGACCCACGAGACGCAAGTCAACGTGTCCATCCTGGTCTTCTCCGTCTCCTCCCTCCTGTCGGTGTCCCTCTGCAGCGTCTCCGTCCTCCTGGTCCTGGTGCGGCCCGGACCCGGCGCCCGGCGGGTCCGGCTGGACCCGGCCAAGCTCCGGGCCTTCTACACCATCCTGGCCGTGCTGGGGGTCCTGCTGACCAAGTTCTCCTTGAACCTGGTCTGGGCGGCGGCGTCTCTGATGGAGCTGGACATCTGCCTGCTGACGCTGTGCGAGCGCTGGACCCATCTGATCTGCAGCCTGCTGCTTCCTGTGCTGTTCCTGCGCCGGGCGGGAAAACTCCGCTGTGGGAAGGGAGCCGTCCAATGAGGAGCGGGGTTAGGTCACCAAATGAAAGGAGACGACAAATACCATTTCACTGTCGATAATAAATCTCCATCATAAAACATCTTGTCCCATGAAGTGATTTGTAAGAAAAGGTCCCACCTGAGTCCAACAGGAAGTCCACGGAAAAGGTGGCTTCCTGTGAAAACACACACGAATCCCTTTTTTTTTCCGCTCTGGATTTATTTCATCGTTTTACAGGCAGCGATTTCTGGCATGTTGGCGAACACGGTATGCAAATGAGTCCACATTAAAGGAATGCCACGAATGCTCTACAACTAGGATATTTAAGCACTCCGGACTGATCTGCTTCTAAACCTGATCCACTTATTCTCATGGCGAGGAAAAAACGTGATCCACGTGGGGTTCCTCAGCCGGAAGCCAACGTTCCAGGTCTCACTGCGAGCCGCTGCGGCAGCAGGGGGGGGGTGCGGCCCGGTGCAGGAACAGCAGCGGCAGGACGTAGCTGCTGGGCAGACAGAACCAGATCCCCGAGACCTGAGCCGCGCAGCCGGCCGGCCGGCCCAGGACCGACGCGGCGGCCAGGGCCTGACACACCAGGTTGCCCCCAAACCTGGTCAGCAGCACCCCCAGGATGGCCGCCATGGTCACCAGCGCCCTCTGCTTGGACTTGGTCCCGCCCCCTTCTCCGGGCCCTGGGCGACTCAGGACGCGGAGCACGGAGAGGCTGCAAAAGGAGATGATGAACAGGGAGGAGATCAGGTTGCAGAAGAAGAGGATCAAGTTGAAGTTGTCGGCGAGGGCGAATCTCAGCGCCAACAGGCCGCAGCACAGCAGCCACACGCCGGCGACGCTGGCGTTCCGGATGGGGACGCCGCCCGAGCCGCTCAGCCGCAGGTAGGTGACGGGCCGCACCACGGCCAGGTAGCGCTCCACGCAGGTCAGCACGTGGAAGAACATCTTCACGCACGAGATGATGGCGAAGGTGTTGCAGCCCACCGCCAGCATCCTGCCGTCACCCAGGAAGGAGCCGCAGCAGCAGGAGACGGACGCGCCCATGCCCACCATCTCCATGGCGACCATGTTGTAGGTGAAGACGTCGATGGGACTGGCCGCGCCCCCCTTGCAGGCCTGCCGGAGGCCGAAGGTCAGGATGAAGATGGAGAGAGGGAGGAGGAGGAGGACGTTGGTGGCGGTGAAGGCCGTGAAGATGGAGGAACCGGGGCTGGAGACAAAGCAGCTGGGGGCGGGGCTAAGGGTGGAGTTTGGGGACGGCTGGAGGCCGGGTGAGTCGGAGGCGTTGCGGTACATTTCCACAGAGCTGAAGCGGGAAAACCAAAAAAAAAAAAAAAAATCATCATCATAAACATGTTTCCATTCTTTTTCCACAAAGATCAAAGGCTTTTAGTTTGAAAATCCTGCAGGAAGTTTCATCTTCAGCTGTGAAATGTTTAATTTGGTGGATGAAGAAGGGCTCATTAATCACGAATTATTAATGACATACAAATGTCCTTCGACATAAAAATAAATGCTGCAACCACAAATCATAAATAATAAATAACATATTTAGGAATATCGCTGTGACCTCCCGACGAACATATGACCAACATGCCTAAACAGATATGAGAGATTTCTTTTTCCACAAAAGTGTGGCCCCAAGAGGAGCGGAGGCGGCGAAGAGTCTGACCTGCTGGCCAGTGGCGTGTTCTCCGTGGGCCCAGATCCAGATCTGGGCGTTTTATTGCGTCGCCCACCGCTTTATAGGCAAATTGCGGTGTCGCGCTCGGCCTGCTCACAAAACACGCAGCCTCTGCGTTTTCATAATGACATTGAAAGGCAAAGATATGGAAATGAAAACCACCGTGTCCATCTGGCGCTCATTTCACCTTGAACGTGATTTACGCCCTGTCCTGCGTTTTTGCAGATGCAGAGGGGGAGGAGGAGGTGAGGAAGAGGCCTCAAAAACGTCAGCTTCATTTTGAAAGATAGCAGTTAATAAAACGCTGCATTGATCAGAATTTGACTCATGGAAAGAAAAATGTTCAAAATACAGAATTCCGACTCTCAAACAACCTCAGCGCCTTCCAGAGCTTTGTGATTGTGAGCTTCTGCTTTGCGTTGGAAAGGTCTGCCAGCACATATTTACAGATGAAGGAATATATATATATATAAGAAACACGAGCATATGAATATTAGCTAGTATTCATGATATAGATACAAATGGCCTTTTTCTCAAACAATCGGTCGGGAAAAAACAGAATTTGATACTCGGAGGTCACGGCGATACATTTAAATTCTTCATGGAAATGAACATCGGACAAAGTCAACAGAGGCGGCCCGGGATTCAAGTCAATCACAGACATCCAGTCTGTCCAGGTGGGTTTTTTTATGTTCATTCCAAATATATACATATTTTGATTTTCAAAGTCTTGAGATGTAGCTTTATACGATAGGAATATTTTCCAACCCGAGCACCACAGGAAAAAACGAAACTGCTTTTTTTTTTGCTGGAATATTTTCAAATCCGTGAAACAGCAATAGCAGAGCAAAAGAATGAACCTCCACCAATTAAATTCATTGATAATAATAATAATAATAATAATAATAATAATAATAATAATAATAATAATAATAATAATAATAATAATAATAATAATA
>JAFBJU010001435.1:89394-118563 GCA_016785305.1 Colistium nudipinnis
ACACACACACACACACACACACACACACACACACACACACACACACGGTCCAGCTGTGGGACAACTGTCAACAAACACACACACACCAAGCCTCTTATAAGGGAGTGTGTGTTCACGTACTCTGGGCCAAAGGTCACGATACACTCCCTGTTCTGTGTGTGTGTGTGTGTGTGTGTGTGTTGACAGTTGTCCCACAGCTGGACCGTGTGTGTGTGTGTGTGTGTGTGTGTGTGTCCATGCCCTGAATTATGGAAGAAACTAATCGCTCTCAGCTGGGCCTGGTTGGAGGAGTGGGCCTCCCTGAAGATTTTGAATTTTTGGAAACACACACTGACTGGAGCAGAACCAAGTGATGAGGTCAATGCTGCAACCTTCCGCCAAACAACACACGTCGCACACTCACAATCACACAAACGCACACACACACACACTCGGTCAAACGCCGTTGAAGGAAAAGCCGGATCTTTGAAGGTTTGCGTTTAAACTCTGATGTGGTCCAGACTTACTTTTTCAGCTCTGGCGTTAACTCTGGTTTGGATGCAGGAAACAGGAAGTGCTATTTTAGATCCATTGTGACCACTTCCTGTCGGGGGTCAAAGGTCAGAGGAGAAAACAACAACAAAAAAAAGGGAAGAAAAAAAGAAATGACAGAGGAAAAGGTGGAGCAGGGATCAGAGAAAGGGTTTCACTGAATAAATCTGAAATTATGGGATGCAGCTTGAGAAGCTACGGAAAGTTTATTTTCAGAAAGGCTGCTGCTTCTGTTTGATCATCCATGGCGTACCGGCATTTCCTGTTCAGCCACTTCCTCTTCCTGTCTGTGGAGAGAGAGAGAGAAAATGTGGGAAAATGGGCTCGGCCGTATTGAATTGCGCTGTACTTTCATCATAACGCGCAAACACACACACACACCCCTCTCAGATAGTTCATTATCTTCTTCCTTTAAACAGATTGACAAGTGTGTGTGTCTGTGCGTGTCTGTGCGTGTCTGTGCGTCCAGGCGTGGAAGCGGCGCTGGTTCGTGCTGCGCAGCGGTCGCCTGAGTGGAGATGCGGACGTCCTGCAGTACTACAAGAACCAGCAGGCCCGCCGACCCATCAGGACCATCAACCTGAACCTGTGCGAACAGGTGACCCAGACACACCTCAGATGTTTGTGTGCGTGCGTGTGCGCGGGGACGCAGTGTTGAGGGTTGTGTGCGTCCCTCAGGTGGACGCCGGCCTGAGCTTCACCAAGAAGGAGCTGGAGAGCAGCTTCGTCTTCGACCTGAGGACGGAGGAGAGGACGTGGTACCTGGTGGCCGAGTCCGAGGAGGACATGAACCGCTGGGTGTCCTCCATCTGCCTGCTGTGCGGGTTCAACCCCACCCAGGAGGGTGAGTGTGCGCGCGTGTGCGTGTGCGTGCGCGGGAGTTCTCATCTGACCTCTTATCTTTGTCTCCGTCCCCTGGTTTGGTCCCAGAGAGGCCTTCCGTCTCTGGCCCCGCCTCCATCGCCACATCATCAGCAGCGGCGTCGTCGGCTCCGCCCCCTTACGATCCGGTGAGCGTGCGCCACGGCGAGGACGACTACCTGTGGTTATCACACTGTCAGAGTCACAGCAGGTGAGTTCCTCACACACACACACACACTTTATGTTGAACAGAAACAAAATGGAGGATTTGGTTTTTTTGGGCGTCTCTCCGTGTCCAGGCCTCCTTTGGGATCCTCCGCCTCTCTGGAATGCCTCCGCCCCCCTCCCTCCTCCTCCCCTCGGACGGCTCCGTGGACGGTTCCTCTGGACGCCGGCGTGACCTCGGACCTCGCGAAGCGCGCCGGGGGTCAAAGGTCACGCTTTCACCCTTCCCCGCACCCCAGGAAGCACTCTCTGGATTTCCACCTGCGCCCCGTGGCCATTTCTCTCACCGACGATACACACGTCAGCCCCAAAACACACTCGCACACAGCCACCGCTGGTTACCAGGTGCCACGCCCCGCCTCCAGCCCGCAGCTCCGCCCCCTCCGCCGCCCGTCCTCCACCCCCAGCGTGGACTCTCTGACCCAGGCCGAGCTTCACGCCGCCATCCCGGCTCCGCCCCCCCGTCCGCCCAAACCCACGGCGAGCCCGTCCCAGGGAGGAGGAGGAGGAGGAGGAGGAGGAGGAGGAGGAGGAGCAGCTCTGCCGAGGAGCAACACCGTCTCCATCCCAGGACGTACGCAGACAGGTGCGACCTCATTCACACCTTCATGCCACAAGTTTAATTTAAAAAAAGTTAAGTTTAAAGTGTGCGAAATTGTGGCTCCGGTTGTCCTTTGAATCCTCGGGGGGATTATCTCCTCACACCAGTTTCTTTGCCCCTCGGCGCAAAATACCCACAATCCTTGGTTTCCTCCACAGTCTCTGTATCAAGTACACACTCGGATCTGGTGAAGCTCTAGTTTCCAGTGGGCATGAGTTTTTAAAAATAATAAACTGCACGCTGTTGCTATGCAGATTAGAGTAAATCAGGTTTCATTCCGTTTTTAATTCCCTTTCAGGCCGCGAGTCCGTTTCCGTCCCTCAGCCTGCGTCAGACAGCGTGTTTGAGTTCAGCGACAGCTTCAGCAGCTACTTTGTGAGTCGAAAAGTCAATAAAAATGTGCGGAATCATTTCTTTGCCCTTTGATATCAAATTTTAATCCTAAATTAAAAAAAACTCTCAGTTGAACAAAGGAATGGTACCTCTGGGCAGCGTCTGCTCCGAAGAGGACGGTGTGGATGAAAACTACGTTTCCATGAGCGCCGCCGAGCCCCCCAGGTGAGTCCAGAGCCACGTGTTGAAAACCTCAGGAGGACCCTGGAGACACCCTGCCTTCAAACCCGACTGGAGGTTCAGATTTCTCCTTCTCTCACAGAATTCCTCCGCCCGCCTCCGGCTTGGTCCAACTCCAGGACGGAAACTACGTTCCCATGACCCCCGTCACCTCCTGCCTCCCCGTCCCGGGTGAGCCGGCGTCTCTGGGGAGGCAGGTGCCTCCGCCCGTCCACATGGGCTTCCGCAGCTCCTCCCTGACCCCGCCCCTCCACGGGGGGTCAGAGGTGGAGGCCCGGCCGCCTCCCATCCACCGCAACCTGAAACCTCAACGCAAAGGTCAGCGCATGGTGGATCACCTGGTCTATAATCCAGGATATAATTTAGGATACATTTTCTAAGATAAGATCACTATGTTGCGGTGTGTCCCTGCAGGCGTCACTCAGCCTGCGGACAGAAGCGTCGCACACACTCCTGCAGAGTCCACGCCCAAAGCCAGAGGTAGGAAGAGGAAGTCGGGACAGGAAGTGACCACACAAAGTGGCGTTCTGCTTCCTGTCCCCAGGGACTGCCAAGTCCATGCGCTGGCCCACATAGACCCTGATCTTATAGAAACCCTGTCCCCAGTGAAACCGGCTCCACTGGACATGACGGCGGTGCAGCAGGCCTGGCAGGAAGTCCCGCCCCCTGTGCGTTCGCCCGTCACCAGGACCTTCACGCGAGAGTAAGCTGGTTTGGCAAAAAGTTGATTGGCCATCGATGAATCCGCTGATCAGGTTTAATCATTGGCCGCCCATGGTTTCAGTCCGTCCTGTCGTCACTCGGTCAGACCCAGCTCGTCTCACAGCTCGTCCCCGTCCTCCGACTCGGACGACCCCGACGACAGCTACGTTGCCATGACGACCTCCAGCCTCAGCGTCAGCGCTGGGGAGTCGGTACTGCCCTCCTTTCCTTTCCCCATCCTCCTCGTTGGGTTTTGGCCTCGTCTTCAATTCTTCCTTCTCCCTTACGTTGGGCTAGTCTCTCCGGCTGATGCTGCACCGGGCCTCAGAGGGCGGAGTCAGCAGCCCGTTGCCACGGCGATCCAGAGGCGACAAACAGGTGGAGTATCTTGACCTTGACCTCCACACGGGGCGATCCACGCCAACCAGACAGGTAGCGTGCCTCTCGTTCACAACTAAACAAATCATTCAACAGGTGGATACAGAGAGAACAAATGCAATAATATGTACAGCGTTATTCTACGGTACATAGGTACGTACTACAATATGTGCATATTTGTGGATATAGAGGTGCACAGACGAACAAAAATGTGTGAAAAATTACAAAATATGGAAATAGATACAATAATATTCAAAAAAGTTCAACACAAATAGATTATAAAATAAATTCAATCAATTATATGATCTTCTGGTTGCTTTTCCAATATTTGGTCAATACTCCAATTCGGCCACCAGAGGGCGACGTGTCACCACTTCCGTCTGTACAATCATTTTGGCTCCGTTTTCCCTGTCTTGTGAATGTATTTAATTGTTGTATTCATTATGTATGAATATATAATCTGTGTAATTCATGTATTCTTTGAAGTAATTAATAATGCACCGCAACGCATCGTTTTTCCACGTGTGCATGTGCAGAAACGCTGCACTGCCGAAGGTCGCAGCGCGGACCACCAGCAGGCCGGAGGTGGGGAGGAGCGCGCGCGAGGGGAGCGCGGGCGTGTGGACTACGTGGTGGTTGACCCCAAACGAACAAAGGCCCTGAGGAACACCAGGGAAGCATGGCATGATGGGAGGATGTCCACGGAGAAGGAGAAGTGCTGAAGACAAAAAAAAAAAAAAACTTTGCTGCTACGTGGAATGACATTGCTCATTTGTTTTTTTTTGTCGCCGTTTCGCTTTGATTGACAGGTTTGTTTTCGGCCTGTTCAATTATCAATCAAAACCGCTGTGGACTCGTCAAACGGGTTTTTCGTAAACTCCCGGGTCGCGCGTCTCACCCAGGCCTCGACGGGGGGGAAATCGAGCACATTCCGCCTCTGACTTCTATAATTGCACGTTTCTTTTCGTCAGATCTCAAATTTACCCCAGTTTTACTGGAAAGACTCCACCTAAGTAGTCTCCACCTAAAAAAAACAAGCGCTCTTTTAAACATCACGCTTGAAATCATTAAAAATGTAAATGAGGATTGTTTAATTGGGAGTTGAACACGATGCTCCAATCACTGCTGTGTTCACGGATTGATTTTCAGCCAAACAGTGAATAAATCCAGAAACTCTTTTCTTCTTCTTCTGTTCTAATCTTAACTTGCACAACGTCTCTGATGAAACGATTTAGTGCGATGCCACAGACCTACACAACACCTGCATTTTTATACGTGTGTGTGTTTTGTGTTTGTTACCAGCCGTCTGCGTCCACACCTGTCCGGCGGAGAGGTCCCGTCTCTACGTAGCCTTGGCAGCAGTCGCCATGACGACCGCCGCAGCTGGACGGACGCATCCCTGTTCAAATCAAATCCACTTTTATTAATATCACCAATTTGCTTCACAATCAATATGCACGTGGAGCCAAGAGAGTCAAAAAAAACTCCATTTCTCAATCAAACTTAAATATTTATTCATAAAACTCTAAGTCCCGCTACAAAAAGAGAAAAGAACATGACATGTAAAATCTTACATCTTTCATACAATTCCCCTCAACAAGCATTACGGCATCCCTTATGATATATTAAAAAAAAAAGTTGGATAGTGTCTTTGGTACAAACTGTCAGTAATAATTTAGATCAAAGTTCCCCGCATTCCGTGATTGTACGTTTCTCACTGTGGAAGCTCGAAAATAAAACGTAGGAATTTAAGATAGGTTCTTTTTGTTTTTACATTGAATATTCAAAATATAAACTATTTCTGATTGAATTATTATTATGGGTATTTATGAATCATTATTTGAAATCAGAAACCCACATTTGAATTGCCACATCGGGGAACTGTCGTGGTAAAGTATTACTGAAGGTCGCGAAAAACAACGTTGGCATCTCATCTTTCTCAAGTGCTACTGAACAAACGTAATTGGAAATATACAAAGTCCACGTCTTCTTTCAGAAAACTAAGGCACGTGACGCTCAAACAGGAAAATCTCCGAGCTCCACCGGACAAAATGTTCCTTTTTTTTTTTTTTTCTCCACCACATTCCACAAAGTGAAGCTGAAGCTGTGATTACAAAAAAAAGAAAAATACGTTTAAAATAATAAAAAAAAAAGTCCAACCAGCTCATTCCAAAGTGCAGCTGTCTTTGGAATCTGGAGAGAAAAGATCCAGCAGCACAGAATATATTTTTATATATATATATACATAATATATAGTGTATATATTACATTAGTAGTGTGTGTGTGTGTGTGTGTGTGTGAGACTGTGTGTGTGTGTGTGTACGTTTAGGAGACATCGCACAGCGATCGTCTTCATTCTACTTCCTGTTTCCGTCCTTCTGTCCTTCAGTTGTTTGTGAATCTGACAGAAACGAGAAGTTTCTCCATGAATCAAAGATGTCATCATATTTTTGTTATCATATAATGTTACAGAGACACAGGCCGACAATATGTGACGTGAACACCAGGCGGAAAGTGTGAAAAGTGAAGAAGGCAAAGAGAAGAAGAAAAAAAGACTGCGCGTGCGTTACCTGGCAATGATTTGTGTGACCATCCTGTCCGTGATGCCGGGACACACGTCCTCGGCCAATCGCATGTTGCGCTCCAGCTCCTCGATGGCCACGCGCTGCTCTGAATGCTCCTTGTGCTGCTGCTTCAGCTGAAAAAAAAAATCTCAGCTTTTCACTCTTCAGTGTTTTTATGATTATTATTATTCAGAGATGATTATTATTATTGATCTGAGGGGACTCACCTCGGTGAAGACGGGAGAGATGAGCGTGGTCAGAGTGGATTTACTCTGCTGATCCTGAGCCTGGACACACACACACACAATGATATCAGGGGATTTAGTTCAGAAACGGTTCCAAAAACAGATTCCATTTGAATCATGTATGTTTATTCCCACACGCACCGTCCCGTTGAGAACCTTCCTGCCCTCAGGCTTCTTCTTCCGTACGGTGGTGAAGGACCATTCGGGAGACTCGCTGTTTTCCTTATTACTGGACTCACTGCAGGCACGCACACACACACACACACACACACACACACACATGCCTGTTACACACTGCAGTCTGAACGTGCCGTGTCTGACGTGTGAACAAAAGTAATGGGATTACCTGTCGGAGTCGTCGGAGCTGCTGCCGCTGTGTCCCTCCTCCTTCCACCTCCTGTACCTGTCAATCAACTCGATGAGGTAGGACGTCTTCTTACAGTGTTTGACGATGAACTTGTGTTTGAGGAGCTCCTTGGCTGTGGGACGCTGCACGCACGCACACACACCACAAAAACACACACCCAGAGCAGACACACACAGAAGTTTTATAAATGTTTTATGTGTTTAAATATCTGAAGCACAGAGAATTACAGAAGAATGAAATACGGTTGTTTGTCCACCAGGGGGCAGCAGAGCAATCACACACAGGGAGGAAAAGTTTGCTTTAAACAAATAACATTAAATGTAAAATATTAAGAAAAATTAAGAGTTAAATAATAAAAAAAAAATTGTGTTTAGAATAGTAGAATATTTCTCTTATAGCCTTTTTTATGATGAATAAAAAATACTTTTTATTAGCTGTAACAGTCCAATGTAGAGACTGAATCGAAACTGAACAGAATCTGAAGTTTTTTTTTATTATTATTATTATGATTATTTACACAAAACAAAAGAACAGAGAGAATTGACATGACGTGTGTGTCTGTGCGTGTCTTACGAAGGTGGGGTCCTTGTTGAGACAGGCCTCGGTGAACTCTTTGAAGCTCTTGGAGAACTCTCCGCTCAGCGTCGGCGGAGGAGATTTGGGGATGTGGAAGAGGACTCGCATGGGGTGCATGTCCGAGTTCGGAGGTTCACCTTTGGCCAGCTCGATGGATAGCCTTTTTTATGATGAATAAAAAATACTTTTTATTAGCTGTAACAGTCCAATGTAGAGAATTTCAATTGAGGCGGGTGACAAGATCAATCTGAAGGTTTTTTTTATTATTATGATTATTTACACAAAACAAAAGAACAGAGAGAATTGACATGACGTGTGTGTCTGTGCGTGTCTTACGAAGGTGGGGTCCTTGTTGAGACAGGCCTCGGTGAACTCTTTGAAGCTCTTGGAGAACTCTCCGCTCAGCGTCGGCGGAGGAGATTTGGGGATGTGGAAGAGGACTCGCATGGGGTGCATGTCCGAGTTCGGAGGTTCACCTTTGGCCAGCTCGATGGCCGTGATGCCCAGGGACCAGATGTCAGCCTGCAGACACACACACACACACACACAGGTGAACACACACAGGCGCTACTGTGGCTCAGAATCCGACAATGTCATCTTCCAAAAAAGTCATCATTCATTTTACATGCAGCAACTTACGGTGATATTCATTATCCATGGATGCGATACATTTTGTGATTTATTCATTCTTATTATTGTGCGACTGTGAGCGAGAACACAACCAACACCCACAAACCATATGTCGACCACACACACACAAAACAAACGCACACGTGCACACAGGTTGAATGTCACGTCTTTTCAACTTGCTCCAATAACCATGTGTCAGGGAACAGACATGATCTCAAACACACACGCGCACGCGCACACGCACACACACTGTCAAAGCAGTGTCACATTACACCACGGATGCTCGGCCACCGTTTTGACTGATAACTCCAGCAGCTCCATTACTGTTACACACTGAACATATGGCAGCTCTTGATGAAATACACACACACAGGCGCACACGCTGTACACGCAACTGTAAGCAATTTCAATAAAAATACACACACACACACAAACACCTACGTGAATCCAACCACACAAAGTACACACACCCCAATCATGTCATTGTGAACACATTTGTCTACTCAGTTATTGTGCGTCAGCTTTATTGTGTTTGAGGAGCAGCTGCAGGTTGAAATTCACGGCGATGAGCTTTTTGCTCTCTATTCAAGCTCTTCATTCGGCGGTTTCTGGGGATTTGTGACGACACAAAGACGAGGGGAGACCCCTTAAAAAAAAAACAATTGATGTCTGACGTCAGAAAGAGTCCTCGTTGTCCTACGCTACGTTTGTATGACATGCAAATAAAATTAAAAATAGAGTGGAACTAATGTAAATGACCTCGAGGGCAGGGCTCACGTTGTCATGGCAACAGGCAAACGTGGTCAACGGAGCAAGTCCTTAAAATGGGGTCTATATATAAAGCACTCTGGCCACAGGGCATGGACACAATGAAATGGCAATAGTGCAGGACAATACCGGTAATATGTAGGATTATATCCACACACACCCACCCACACACCCACACCCACACCCACACCCACACACACACACACACACACACACACACACACACACACACACACACACACACACACACACACACACACACACACACACACACACACACAGGTCAACGGAGCAAGTCCTTAAAATGGGGTCTATATATAAAGCACTCTGGCCACAGGGCATGGACACAATGAGATGGCAATAGTGCAGGACAATACCGGTAATATGTATGATTATATTCGCACGCACGCACGCACGCACGCACAACCAGCCCTTCATCCGGGACCACTTCAGGTAATTCTGGTTGTTTGTGGGATAAGAGATGCGTTCAAGACCTCGATGTGACCGACCTTGGAGTCGTAGGCCGACTGCTGGATGACCTCGGGCGCCATCCAGAAGGGCGTCCCCACGAAGGTCTCCCTCTTGATCTGCGTGTCGGTCAGCTGACCGGCCACGCCGAAGTCCGCCAGCTTCACCTGACCCTGCTCCGACAGCAGCACGTTGGCAGCTGGGGAGAAATCATGACCTCATCATCATCATCATCATCATCATCATCATCGCTCAGGATGAAACTATCTTGGCTTTAGCGCCCAATCAGCGGAGGAGCGGATCAAGACGGGGGATCGGAGGCGGAGCCTGTACCTTTGATGTCTCGGTGGATCTTCTTCTCCGAGTGAAGGTAGTCGAGACCCTTCAGGATCTCCTTCAACATGGTGGCGATCTGAGACTCATCGAACGGGCCCGCATGCAGCTGCAGGCGCGCGCACAGGTGTGACGACAGGTATGAAAAGAGGCTAATTAGCCAGAGGCGGAACTCAGACACGCCTTTAAACTAAAACAAGACTCAACACAGAAACATTCAGGAACTCATCCGAGGAAAAGTCTTTGGTTTTAATTTCTGGTTTAAAGAGAAACTTTCTGAATCATTCAAAAAAAATTACTTTGAGAGCATCAGCTACGAGCGCTATTTTTTCAGCACTGCAGAAATAAAGTAAATTAAAATAAGTTTTTTTTTTTACTCACCAAGTCCAGCGCCGAGCCTCCTCCAAGGTACTCCATGATGATCCATAGTTTACTGCCCTGTCGGTGCCAAATATTAGAATAACGTGAGATAAAGAAAGTTCCGGAAGTGTGGCCATTTCTTTTTAAGAATAATAAACAATCCACGCTCACACCTTCAGGTAGGAGCCAAAGTACTTGGTGATGAAGGGACTGTCGCACTGACTCAGGACGGTGATTTCCTGCTGGATGTCCTCGATCTCGTCCTCCGCCTCCTCCAGATCGATGGTCTTTATGGCCACCACGCTCTGAGAGCGATTATCGATTCCCTTAAAGACCTGCGGGAGAAAAAAAAAATCACACGATGAAATCCATAAATGCATGAGGACATATTTGTATTTTTGATATAAAGAGGCCCCACACCTCTCCAAACGATCCCTTTCCAATACGGTCCAGCTTGGTGAACAACTCCTCCGGATCAATCTGAGAGCTCTGATTGGACAAGAAGAAAAGTGCACTTTAATATGATCAACGTTACTGAAGAAAACACAAAACACTGAAATCCACTGACAACCCACTCAAACTTACTTTTAGAGTTAAAGCTTAAACATTATACACGTGTATGCGTCACGTAAGGGTTGCTTATTCAAAGAAAAAAAAGGGAGAAGGTTAAAAATGTCCCGTGAATTCATGTCCAATTGATGGAATATACAACATTCATCAAAAGTGAGGGTTTTAAAAACAAATGTAAACATAAATAAGGATATTTGAGCGATACCTGATGTGTCACATTCACAAAGTCCACACAAATATCCATCACACTCCCTCACTTTTATTTTGTCAACACACAGCACGCGCGCGCACACACACACACACACCCCCCCACCCCCACACACACACTAAAGCTATAAAACGCAGAAGGAAACAAGCATGACAGTTAAAGATAACAGGAACTGAACACACAGCTGCCTGACCACCCCCCCCCCCCCCCCCACCCCCCCCACACACACACACACACATCTCTGAGGGGTTAGGTTCGTTTCCTAAATGCGACATTGTGTAAAAACTCGGAGAGCGGCAGCAACGTGCCATTATTTGCCCACTTTGAGCTTTTGGAATTAAAACCACCGACGAGGATCTCCAGAGCCTGCAATTAATATTTAAACATCCAATAACGAACAATGTCGTTCTACCGGTATGCTAATGAGGAACGAGCTGCTCTTCGGTGTCGGTCATTCTCAAAGTAGGAGCGATTGGACGAACGACATTTTGAAATGCTGAGTGCGGTGCGCGCGCACACACACACACACCCCTCTGTTTTGAAAACTCCCAGCCAATATTGGAAGAACACTCAATACACACAGTAGTGCGTTTTATTCCTGTGATGCTGCGGGTTGAGTTTCCTCTCTGAACTAAAAAAAGGAACAGCCGCCGCCGCCGCGCGCACGCACGCGCACGCACGCAGACCGCAGGGTGGCCACACCCTCTCTGCAAACACAGTGGTTACTGTCTAATGACACTTTTAGGTTTTGAGCAGAGAGTCGACTCAGAGGAAGTGAGTTTCCATGAGCTGAGACTTTTTAACCTTTAACCTCTTCACACTGTTTTAGTCAGACGATTGGTGTTCTTTTTTTAATTGTTGATGACGGACGGTTTACATTGTTTCCTTGACCGGGATCATAGGTTTGTGTAGACTTTTTATTTTTATTAGAGTTCTCGTACGACCCACTTTTTCCGACTTCTTCTTCTTCTTGGCAGAAGCAGGAAGTTTAGAGTCACTGTAATTCCCAGACCAAAATCTGCAATCATATATCTGAAACGATAATCAAACCATTACGCTAAAGCTCAAAATTATAACTATTTTAAAGTTGCAGTTTCTCAAAAGTCATGAGGAAGTCAGACCCTTTTCTCTGGTGCCACCGATCAATTGCTTTTGCCTAATCCATCAATTCAACTCAATCAGCGGTGTCAGAAAAAGATACATTTTGAAACATCATTTAAACGACACAAAAAAACGAAAAAAGGGCGTTTTAATCGTGCAAGGAGTCACATGTGGGACACTGGAAATGAGTTGATGGAAGTGTCCTGTTAATAATAACAACTGCCACGACGACGACAACGACAACAACAACAACAACAACAACAACAACAGCAAGAATAACAATAATATACACTGCTGTACTGAAGCCTGTGAAAATGATGAAACTGGTAAAGAAATAATAAATACAGCCGGTTCTATCAATCCCACTTTGACCTTTCCGCCTCAGAGTCGGAGGAGAGCAGGAAGTTAAATATTCAACCCCGGCTCAATCATTACACACCTCACGTCCCGTAACTGTGGATAAATCCTCCGGTTACTCGCACACAGGCCGGGATTTTTAATTTCACCTTATCGTCATTTACAGACGCTCGAGGAGATAACAAACACGGAGGCGTTTCCTGTTAATATATAACGAAAGGCAACAATGTGAGGCCATTCGGCTCAAAAGTCTATCCCCAGTTCGAGCAGAGGTTTGTTCTTATTTATTTGTCATTTATTTTGAGAAGAAATAAAGCAAGAAACCAAAATGTGGTTGCAGAGGATAAAATCCCTGCATTTTATTCCACTTTGTTTTTTGCTGGTAATGTGGGTTGTGCAGTGGTTACCAATATATGGGTCGGGGCCCCCTCAGGGTCACATGACGGTTCTCACAGATCACTTAAAATGTTTTAAATATTTTGAAAATGTGTAACACGGTAATAAATCTTAGAAGACACCTAATATAGAGTTTATCTGTAGTGTCTGTGACCTCACGTGACCCCTGAGGGGATTTTTTGATCGACTGCAGCAGATCAATAAAGAAAATTCCCAGAAGGTGTGAGAATTTCGCTTTTTGTTGGTCTTTTAACAGACTTTTTGTTTTTTCCATCTTTATCTGATGGCACAGATTCACAGGAGTGTGGAAAAAAAAAAACACACATGTGTCTCAAAGTGAAGGATATATATACGAGCTGCAGGGACTCCACCACAAACCTCATGAGACGAGCCCTGACGACTGGTCATGTGCCATGAAAATAAAAACCCCAAATAAAATCGAAATAACATCTTATAAAAAGAGCAACTGGAATGATCTGGTGTCTGAAGGAGCCACAGTGGCTCTGCTCGGTTTCTATTTGCATTCAAAATCCCAGATTTTATTTTTGATTTGATTCAACTTGATCTTTTTTTTTTTTTTTTTGATATTCATGTCATTATTTACACTCAAATCAGTCTAATCTCTATGTTATTTTAACATAACATAACAATATGAAAATGATTGCTCTTTAATTGCAGGATATAACGGACCTCCTTCCTCACGAGGTGGATTTTGACAGCTGCAACAGGACCATAAATGGGAGGTAAGGGCCCAGCCGGTGATAAGACGTAGATTCAGGTCAGAGCGTCGTGCTGTCAATAGAAAGCTGTGTGTTTTTGGTTTTCTTAAAGGTCACTGAACTCCGTCCAACACACAAACATTCAGCTGCCCAGGAAAACTTGGACAGGGCCGCGGAAACTCTGCGAGAGAGTGGTGACCACACAAACACACAAAAAAGGGGCCTGTGTGTGTGTGTGTTGGAGGTCAAAGGTCACAGCTGCCGGAGGAGGAAGTACAAACACGGCATTCTAAAAAACCTTTACAAGAGAGGCGTCATGTGAAAAAGCGACATGACGTCCTCGTCTTCACCAGAAAGTCAAACTTACGAATCCCGACACATCTGGATTCCATAACCGTCTCATTTTTGGCTTTAATCAATCGATGGTCTGACGAACGAATTATCATTTCAGCTCCAACGACAAACCAAAACTAACTCCATCAATTAGTCAGCATCTCAATGAACGAGTGAAACTTCTGACTCATGTGTTTTGTTTTTTTCCTTTATGTAACACAGTAGAAATGTTCAGCTGTGAGCCACAATGAGTCGGCAACACACACACACAGGTGACGAGTGTCTTTCTGGTTTCAGGCTGTGGTTACGTCACCGCAGAAGGCCTGAGGAGTGGAGCGACGAGGAGGGCGCAGCCGCCGAAATTACAGAGCAGAAGAAGAAGAAGAAGAAGAGGACACTCCCTGATCAGAGACGACTGCACTGATTTACACAACGAGCACGGCTGGACGCGCAGAGCGCGGGAACGTACAGCCCGAGCTGAAGAGACAGGAAGTGCTCAGTCTCCATCCAGAAAAGGTCAAAGGTCAACTGAATAAATGAATATATATATTAATTTTTAATGCCAAATTCAACAGCCATAGTTTGGTGACTTGTATTTTTATTCTTCTTCATCCGTTTTGCACTTTGGTCGTGTTGCTCCTCCAGAGGTGGAATATTAATTGGATTTGCAAACGATTTTGTTGCTTTTTTAAATATTTTTGAAATGTTAAATAATAATAAAACAAATCATTATTTTGTATCCAAACTGGTTGTTTCAACATCTAACTCGTCCCTTTACGCTTCTTTTCTCTCTCTGTGTAGTAACAGCAGGTGTGTGCCGTCGTAACCAGAGTGAGACACACACACACATGCACCCCCCGTCCACCTGGGACAGGTGAGACAGCAGCCCGTCCCACAGGTAGACACACCACAGGGACGCACAAACACAGCTCCTGCTTCACCTGCACTTTTTATCATTGAGACGCATGTGGCTGCACAAACACACACGCGCGCGCGCGCACACACACGAGATAATAAACAATGCAAAGTGGGTGCAACAAAGCAACACACACACACATACACACAAGGCAGGTCACTAAAAGACATAATCCAGAGGCCCAGACACACCTAGTACTCAGTGAGCGCCATTACAGCACATTTCAACCAGCACACAATCACACTGAGCTATAAATGATGTTAAAATGAGTCACTATGGAAATATTAAACAAATATCACAGCCCTGGCGTCAAACCATGTCCTTACGATAAACTGAAATATCACAAAAGCTCTCTTCAGCATCTGGTGAGTAGATGTAGGAATAGTATGGAGTAGAGGAACTTACGCCATAAATCACTCAATTTGGAGCATTTCGGTAACAATATGAGTCACTATAGGCTCATCAGAGGAGATGAAAACAGTGTTAAGTCCAGTGCCATCACCATGGAAGATTAAACTCAGATTATACAACAATAGAAGTTCATTCAAGGAAAGATAAATACTCTATTTCCAGTATAAAGTACTAAGAGTCTCAATATATACAATATCATAGCAACATCTGATCAGCACCAAAACCACATGATACCACTCAATATGGATTTCTGCATATGGATTAAACTCACTCAACACTTTGTTTGTTAAGGAACAAAGTCACATTTAAAGTCACTACAGTCATGGTAGAAGACTTTAAACTCACTGTGGAGCAGAAAATCCCATTTGAAGTGACTGAATGACGAATATAAGACACAATAAAAGCATACATATCACTCCAGGCTGAATTAGGCGAGTCACCTTTAAACAAATATGAGCTTTAAACTCCAATAAAGTACAAATAAGGCTTGAGAATAAGATACTGAGTCAATATTGGAGACTGGGTGCGGAAGAAGACGAAGACCGTGGATTTGAATAAAGAAACCCGGAAGGTTCGTGAACGACACAACAGAACTGCTTTTAAAGTGTGAAATGAGACGTCGCGCAGTTGTGTAGTTGCACAATGTTGTGTGCTAGTGTGGATAAACTGGTTTAATTCAGTCCACCTTCCTCTTACCTGCATACCAGGAACTTCCATGTTGTTGTGTGAAGTGTTGCTGCTCCAGGTTACACGGTGTCCTCCCGACACACACACTCACCACACACACGCGCACAACTGACCCACAAACGCAGCACCGGACCCCGTGGATCAGGAAATCAACTCACAACGGACCCACGCACACACATCCACGCACACACGTCCGACCGTGGTCTGCTGTAACACAAAGTGTCGAACAAACTGAGCTGTTACACACTTCACCAGAGGGGGGAGGAGCCTGTGGGTGTGAGCGTGTGTGTGTGTGTGACTCCCGAGGTTGTATACTGCCACCTCCTGTTTCGAGTGTGTCAGTGTCTCCTTCTATTCATCTGTTTCCAGAATGTATTCACCTGTTCAACTTACTCATGTATCCACCCACCAATATTAAACTAATCATTTACTACAACTTTTAATGTGTTCATATGTTCCTCAAATCATCCACTGTAGGTCCCTGTGGCCTTTGGGAACAACTCGTCAATATAATAACCATTGGGACTATAGCGACGAACTTTTTCCCGTTAAAACAAAACAAGTCAAATGTCCCATAGTCTTGAAGGCAGCGTGTTTCCGCTGTGACGTCATGTTGGAAGTGACGTCTGTCGGGGGAGGGGGGGGGGGGCGGTGCCCGGTACAAGATGGCGTCTCTTCGCTGCAAGAGAGACCCCTGCGGTGTAATCTGCCTCATTCTGACCTATTCCAGCGTGTTTTACGCGGATTATGTTGTGATACAGTATGTCCTCATCCCCACCTACTCTGACAGGTCGGTATTCTGCGGTTTAATCCGGATTAAAGCGGTAAAACAAGCGCGAAATGGTGACTTCCTGCCAGCGCCGTCTCCATTCATCTGACTATTGACACAAAACGAACTTCTCACAAATCTCCAGTTTCTGAGGCTAAATGTGTTTTTTCTTGTGTCCACGTGTTTTGTACCGAAGACACGTCGCGTGACACTTGAGTGTAGTTTGTTGACGAGCTGAGGCTCCGCACAGTTTCCTGTTGCTTCTCTCCTCTGCTGGCTTCCCACTCAGATTTACATTTGTATTTGCTCCTAAACAACATTTACCGTAACATCTGCAACCTGAACGCTCACCTGTATTTTGATTCAAAATATTACACTGAATAAAGGATGAAATGCTGCAGTGATGAGCTTGCTGTTGTTGTTTTTTTCTCCCCGACAGTGTGTGGTGTTCTTTACACGGCTCACTCTTCAACCTGATTCTGCTGCTGTTGCTGGCCTGTCACTCCAAAGCTGTCTTCTCCGATCCTGGTTTGTGCCATCCGTAGAATATATACAGTCAAGGAGGAAATACCTGACGCGAAAAGTGCCGAAACAACGATTTAAAACCTTGTGTCACACGCAGGTCTGGTGCCTCTTCCCGACACGGCCTTAGATTTCTCAGACCTTCGCTCGCAGTCGTCACGCATGAACGAACGAGTGAGTCACAAAGTTGAAACAACGTGTCAGATTATAACTCTATAATTAGCAGCTGTGTATTTATCCCAGCATGCCTCTGTGTTAACGCCCTCAGCTGTACGGGGGGGGGGGGGGGCTCTGCTTGGAATCCTGTTATTATGACAGATGTCTGTAAACGGAGCCAATAATGACGGGTGTGGGACCACAGTCGTTGTCGCCATGGTTACCGAGGTTTGATTCTTATTTTGGACCCCCTTCACAACTTCAGGGCTGTGAGGGCTGGACTGTGTGCAGTCGCTGTGAGACCTACAGACCTCCCAGAGCGCATCACTGCCGCGTCTGCCAGCGGTGCATCCGCCGCATGGACCACCACTGTCCGTGGTGAGAGAGCGCCGTCCAATCGGCCTCCTCCTCTACGTCTCTCAGACTCCGTCCACTCTTTCCTCATTTGCATTTTCTTTGTTTTTCTTAAGGATCAACAACTGTGTCGGGGAGTTGAACCAGAAGTATTTCATCCAGTTTCTCTTCTACACCGGCATGGCCAGCCTGTACTCCATGCTGCTGGTGGTGTCGGCCTGGGTGTGGAGGATCCGGAACGAGAGAGGAGCCGCCGCCGCCGCCGCGGAGCAGGAGGAGGAGGGGGAGGAGACGCCCAGTAAACACCTGATTGTGTGAGTGTCTCAGAGAGGGGACGCGTCTCCTATCGGAAGGGACACTGGGATTCTAAAACGTGTGTTTCTTTCTCAGAGCGCACTACATCATCCTCCTGGTGGAGTCGGTGCTGTTTGGTGTGTTTGTCATGGTCATCTTCTATGACCAGGTACACACACACACACACACACACTCACAAATAATCAATAACTCCGATACGTCCCCATCCAATGACCTATTTGTGCGCAGTTGGTCTCCATCATCACAGACGAGACTCCCATCGAGCAGATGAGGAACAGGCTGCTGATCAAGGACAGAGGCTCCTCGTCTTCCTCCTCTTTAGCCTCCTCCTCTTCCTCACAGCTGCCTCACCACGCCACACACACGCGCAAACCCAAGCTGGCTCTGCTGCGGGAGGTTTTCGGACGAGGTGCGTCGGTGGCCTTGTTCTCCCGCCTTGGTCATTTGCCGCCATTGATGACGTCAGATTTTCATTTCTCCCCCCCCCCCCCCCCAGGCTCGGTGTTTTTCTGGCTCCTCCCCCTCCACTCCAGCCCTCCGTCCGTGGGTGGCGTCATTTACTCTGCCCTGCCCGACTACGACGTCTGACCTGTGGCCCGGAGGAAAGGGAGTTTGTGTGTGTTTTTGTGTGTGTGTGTGTTTTCGGTGTGAGAATGAATCTGCTGCCTAACTACAATGTCTTGTAGAGCCTGTTTATATGCAATGTGTGTGTGTGTGTGTGTGTGTGACTTATGATTTTGTATTTTTTTTTATGTCCAAGTTCAGCTTTATGAACCAGGGATGCACTGAAAAGGAATTTTTAAACTTTCTATTACAATTTTTCTCCCCCGGCACATCAGTGGAGCTCCATGTGAAGCAGTTTCAGCTTTAATGTCGCCTAAAAATACCTCCTCACACGATATAGGCTTAAATACGTGGACACCCATATGTCCTTCATTAACCTGAGGCGTGGCCGCAGGTCGGCCGGGTGAGGTCAAAGGTCAGAGCTCTTTGCAGGACAGTGGAGGTCAATCAAACTGGGAAACCTGTTTCTTATATTTATACGTTTACGTGTCTCCATACTTTTGGCCACATACCCTGTGACTTCTTCTCTAACATTCGTTTCCGCACAACCGCACCAAAACCAAACAACAAAGCACACACACACACACCTGGGTATTTGGTTTAATCTCAGCAAAGGGACGATTCTTAACTTATTGATTATTTATTGGTTATGAACGGGTGACGCTGCCTTTCTTCTCTGATCTATATCGTCCATCTTTACTATTATCTTCTGTGGATTCACATCAGAAACACACGAGGCAGCTCCACCCGTGTGTGTGTGTCTTTATGTTTGTGTAAATGTGTGTGTAAACGTGTGTGTCGGATTCAGAAGGGACCATTATGACGACACGTGCTTCAGTGGAGGATATACATATTATATTTATCCAACCTGGTATCCTTTTTGAAGTCGTTTTTTTTCCTTTGATATCATGTGACTGACTTCACATGGGCTGTTTTGTTATTTTTTCTTCTTTTATGGTTTTATGAAAAGTTTACCGATGGTTTATCCTGAAACTGAAAACATTTTGTGAATCGGTCCGAAATATTTGTATATCCGTTTTGTTTTTCCAGCTGTAAATGTATGAAGGTTTCTATTTTCTATGGATGATGTGCAATTCTCCGGAAGGGAAAGCTACTTTTTGTCTCGTTCACTATTTGGATAAAAAGAATCTTTTTTTGGTCTGGATCCTTTGAAGATTCACAAAATACACAAAAGTTTTACACTCTTAACACCGTGGCCTGTGTTTTTATTCTTACTGACATGCTGTTCAACTACAAATAAAACGTCTTTTCAACTACTCCTGTGTCTTTTGATTTTATTGGATGGGGTACAGGAGTAAATCATTCAAATCTAAACAGGTTATTTAAAAAAAGCCAAAACCAAATGAGGAAAGTTGAAGAGATAAAACCAGCACTTGGATTTATGATGAAATCTTCAAAACATGAAACCAAAGTCAACCGTTAATCAATGCCACGATTGCCAGCCACCGTCTCCATATTAATAATGACTACTTCCTGCTCTTTAAGTGTCTAGAATCTCAACACATGTTTAAAACTTAAAACACCCTTTAATATAATGTATGCATTTCTATCTCTAAACAAGAAAAATTCCCTTTCGAAAACTCCTCAGTGACAGTTACCATGCAGAAGCCAGTACCTGATCATGTTGATTGATCACGATCAGCGAGTTGTGTTGGGTGACGCTGTAGCTTCCTGTCGGATCCTTTTCACAAACCTCAGGGTGAAGTCAGATGGTGGGAATCCCCGGTTGATCAGTTCCTGTCGTAACTGCAGGAAAAAAAAATCAACATTCAAATTGAGACTTCATCTCTGTCTATGTCTGTGGAGAATATAATGTGTGCGTGATCCGATGCTGTGTAGATAAAACGGACCTGCGGGATGACACTGGTCCTGATGATGTCATCGGTCAACGGGGTCACGGAGGAAATCCTCACCGTTAGACCCAGCACGACTAAAAAAAAAAAAGGTAGACGACAACGATCGTCAACACAACATGACACTACTTTGAGATGATACACAGGTTTGGTTAAGGGCCACCTGGTTGGGTTTCTGTGGTCTGACTCAAAGCAGGAATGAGCAGCGCTGGGACTAAAGTTAGCACACTTCCTGAATGTGTGTGTGTGACTGTGCGTGTGTGTAGTTGTAAAGTAAACGTTATACTTTGATCAGGGGTTGGTCGAGTAGAGAGTTGTACTCCAGTTGTTGGTCCTACTGAGGTAGGCAAGGTACCAAATGTTATTGTTGTTCCCGCTGTAGTGGGTCCAGGTGTTGTTGCTGTTCCCGCTGTAGTGGGTCCAGGTGTTGTTGTTGTTCCCGCTGTAGTGGGTCCAGGTGTTGTTGTTGTTGTTCCCGCTGTAGTGGGTCCAGGTGTTGTTGTTGTTCCCGCTGTAGTGGGTCCAGGTGTTGTTGTTGTTCCCGCTGTAGTGGGTCCAGGTGTTGTTGTTGTTGTTCCCGCTGTAGTGGGTCCAGGTGTTGTTGTTGTTCCAGCTGTAGTGGGTCCAGGTGTTGTTGTTGTTCCCGCTGTAGTGGGTCCAGGTGTTGTTGTTGTTCCCGCTGTAGTGGGTCCAGGTGTTGTTGTGGATCCCGCTGTAGTGGGTCCAGGTGTTGTTGTTGTTCCTGCTGTAGTGGGTCCAGGTGTTGTTGTTGTTCCCGCTGTAGTGGGTCCAGGTGTTGTTGTTGTTCCCGCTGTAGTGGGTCCAGGTGTTGTTGTTCCCGCTGTAGTGGGTCCAGGTGTTGTTGTTGTTCCTGCTGTAGTGGGTCCAGGTGTTGTTGTTGTTCCCGCTGTAGTGGGTCCAGGTGTTGTTGTTCCCGCTGTAGTGGGTCCAGGTGTTGTTGTTGTTCCCGCTGTAGTGGGTCCAGGTGTTGTTGTGGATCCCGCTGTAGTGGGTCCAGGTGTTGTTGTTCCCACTGTAGTGGGTCCAGGTGTTGTTGTTGTTCCCGCTGTAGTGGGTCCAGGTGTTGTTGTTGTTCCCGCTGTAGTTGGTCCAGGTGTTGTTGTGGATCCCACTGTCGTAGGTCCAAGTGTTGCAGCCCCAGTGGGGGGTACGCCGACTGCTGTAAGTGGGAGGGCCACGGTGCTGGTATCTGTGGTCACAGGCGCAGCTGTAGATAAGGTCGTGTTTGTGGCTAAATCTGGATAAAAAGAGGATAAACGTCAGGCTGTGAATTTCTCCTTGAGTCTACGTTTGAGGAGAGTCGTCTCACCGACTCCGACGCTGACGATGACGCAGCGCTGCTCCGTCTGATACTGAGGTTCGCTGACAAATGAAAGGAAAGGATTAGAATAGTTCCACTTGCAGGTGTGTCAGGCCCCACCTGGTGGTTTTTCTACAGGTTCGATGGACACGGGGGAATAAATACTGACTCGCTGAGATTATCTTGGACCACGAAGCAGATGGGATGGTTCTCTCCACCCTGACCGAGCGAGGGCGTGAAGTTCAGGCTGAAGTCTCGCGTTCCCGTCCATTCGTGGTTCAGGTTGGTCGGCCCGCTGTACAGCAGCGCAGAACTCCTTCAACAAGCCGGGGGGGGGAGACAATCACTTTTGAAACTTCTGAAGACCTGCAGCTCATTTCTTGGATGTTTTATTTTCCTTTTCACTCACGAGGAATTGCCTGCTTCTGCCGCGATGTTGATGATCAGCCCCTGGTTGACGGTGGCGTTCAGCCGAGCTCCGTTGGCCGGGGTGGGGGGCAGGAAGCGGGGCAGGAGGTCTCCTTCTGTGCAGGACGCCACGGCAGGATCCACTGGGGAAACCAAAAAAAATAAAAAAAACTAAACATCAGCTCACCCCGAAGAAACTTCAACTTTTGAATTCCTAAAAATCGAAATGCCACCTTGCAGAACAAACTGCACAGGAACGCTGCTGAGGCCGGAGCCGGTGGAGATGTTGGTGTGCACCGAGCCGTCCCGAGTCAGGATGATGCTCTGCCTGGGGAAGTCCTCCATCACCAGCTGGACGGCGTAGAGCCCCTCAGAGCTGCTGCTGCTGTTGGTGGTGGAGGGGACGAAGGACAGCTCGCAGCCCTGCAGGGTGGGAGACGGAGGCAGACATGATTATTATTTTATTATCATTATTTATTATTATTATTAATTATTGTTATTATTATTATTATTATTATTATTATTATTATTATTATTATTATTATTATTATTATTATTTATTATTTATTATTATTATTATTATTATTATTATTAGACAGACACAAGATTAATAATATATACAAATAATATCTAATAATAATATCTATAATAATATATGCAATTGAAATGACGATGGAGGCCACTGACCGGCGAGAGGCTGAGGACGGATGGCGGCGTGCAGGGGTTACACTCCGACAGTGTCTCGTTCCCAAATCGGCATCTGACCTCGTCACCGTCCGGGTCAAAGGTCAACAGGCGGATCGTTCTGGGACAGTTTGAAGGAATCCTGGGAGGAAACAAAGCGACACCATGTGTGTTTGGATCCAAGAGGGCGTGGCTGTGTGCGAGTGTGTGCGGTGGACCCACCTGAGGATCGGCAGCGTGGTGGTCTGGGGCGACCCGTTGGCCCGGCCGGTGTCGGAGCGCGTCCTGAGGTCCACCCGGGTCACGGCTCTGAACGACGTGACGCCGTTGACGTTACTGGTCCAGTTTCCTCCGTTCAGCCTGAGACGGACGTCCAGAGAGGGTCACCAGCCATTTGAATAAAAAATATACATTCTAATAATAATGTTTGATTTGGAATGCCCTGAGAGCCGCAGCCCTCACGCTCTCTGGCTGGATGCCATTGAAACGAGGTTTTGACGTCACGTGAAATGAAGTTGAGGGACTCGTTTTTTGGTCAGCGTCCAGTGGAGCGTCACGGAGACGCTCAGGAATGTTGCGGGACAAAAGCCAAACGCTTTCACTTTAACTCGACTCAAAAAAGAAAGGAGCTGGCAAAAGAGAAAGTAAAGTACTGTTCGATAATTGCATAAGATCATTCATTGGCTGTTTCCTTCCACTTTTAGAACCTGTACATTCTTTTCAAGCCTCCCACCACAAGCATTTACACCAACATTTTCCGTTTGCGGGACTCACCAGAGCTCAAAGGGAGCGTTGGTGGGGACCAGACGGCTGACGAATCCCACCGTCTGACACTCTCCACCGCCCTCGAAGAAAAGGAGCGCGTCGGAGGCCGCCTCCAGAACGGTCCCGCAGTTCCCGGTGCGGCAGCTCCACCAGGCCGTGGAATTACAACCAAAAAAGTTCAGCTTGTAGCCCAGCTTCACCTGCAACGTCAGAAAACGAGCCTTGGCGGTTGATGCTGGCTTTTCCATTTTTGCAGCACGAGGAGAGAAAAACAAAAGACGTAGGTACCATGGAAAATCCATCGATGTCCGTCTTTGGCTGGTAGGTCATCACCGTCCCCAAGAAACCGCCGGCCTGGGAGCTGCAGACGGGCGGCAGCAGCAGGAGGACAAACCAGGAAGAGCAGGAGGACATGGTGGTCCACGGTACAGAGGACAAGAGAACACACAAGGCAAGGGCCAACACACACACACACACACACACAGCTTCGAGGAAACTGGTGTGGAATGAGGAAACGTTCAATGAGGAGCAACCGGGCTGACGGGTTGCCATGTGTACTTTAGAAAATGAATGAATAATCTCAGTTATGGCTCCGTGTGGGCGTGTTTAGGAAGAGTCACAAAATCCTTTGTCTGCTAAGTGTTATTTCTCCCATCATTATAATGTTTATTTATATAGTTGTTGTAATTATATACAATTATAAATATCATTATACAAGAATGATTATATTTACTATATTATTGCTGTAATTATATTTAATCATATCATAAAAAACATATCATATTATTGTTGAAATTATAGTTCATAATAAATATAATAATAATTTTAAACACTATATTGTTGGTGATTCATTGGGATGAAGTAAATCTGTGACGTATTTTAGATAAAAAATTGAAAAGGCCGCGACCCACAAACACCTGTCGAGTAACACAAATATCAGCGCCACACAGGGGCTAGACAAAAAATTGCACGTTTATTCCACATCGAAAATACATTTTGAAATGATTTTAAATTCAGTTTGCCTTCTGTTCATTGGACCCGGACGCTGAGCAGAAAGGGAAAAAACCGATGAAATGACATATGAAAAGTTGCAATACTTGTGTTTTTATTTTTCCGTCCCTCGCTGGCCGAACATTTCGAGCCAGTTTGACCTGGAGTGGCGGCATCTTTACATTTTGTCCCAGCCGGGTTCTTAACTTAAGGTATATGCTTTTACTGGTTCATCATAAAAGAAGAAGAAGAAGCGCACACCTGGATCACGCAGACGTGGAGCTCAGAGAAGGAGATTTTGAACTGGATGCTGGTTGAAGCTTCTGATAATGTTTCTGAGAAAGAAAAAAGAAAGAACGCTTTAAGAACATGTGTGTGTGTGTGTGTACATATGCGGCTCTATTTTGCCTGTGTGTGTGTGTGTGTGTGTGCGTGTATTATTGTGCGCACGCGCGTACCCGCAGGTTGTCGTAGTGCTTGCGGCTGCTGCAGTGCGTCTCCTTGGCCGCGTTCTCGTTCAGGTAGAAAACACGGCAGAGGTTACAGAAGAATCCGGATTTAGGAACCACATGCTCCTGACCTGTGGGGACACGCACACGCATGTAAAAAAAAAAGCACACAACCCTTGGAGAGGCACTCGTGTGTGCGCGCGTCTCACCGAGGGGGCTGTTGAGAGCGAACGGCGGCAGTCGGAGGTCAGCGGAGACGCGCGGAGACTCGGAACAGGATCTCTTGGCCTCTGCCGCGAGCGGCTGGCTCTTCCTCTTCCTGCCCGCTGATGAAGAGGAGGAAAAAACACGAGATGAAGGATGGAGGAGAGGGGATGATTGACAGGTTGATCCAGGTTTTGAAGCGGCACCTTTCACGCTGGCCCCGCCCTCTTCTTCTTCTTCCTCCTGCCGGAGCTGCGGGGAGGAGGCCTGGGGGGAAGTGGGAGGAGCTACCCCAGCAGCTGACTCCTCCCCTTCCACCTTGACCTTCCTGCCTCGGGTCGATTTTCTGACTGTGGGAGAAATGACATTTTAAAATGAACTCAGCCCAAATAAAATGATAATATGACGTTACCTGGAGTCTTCCTGGTTTTCTTCTTGGGACGACCTTTGGTCCTGGGAGACTCCTCCTCCTCCTCCTCAGCCCCTCCCACCTCGTCCACTGTCACAAAGTCCACGCTCTCCTCTGCAGAAGACACCATGTGATGAAATAAATGATGATTTCACAGCTCTTCTAATGAATCCACACAAACCTGCGTCCACGTGATGTTTGCGTTTCGCAGGAGGTCTGGAGGAGTTCTCCTGCTCCTCCGTTTTCTCCTCTTCATCTAAAGTCTAAAAATAGAAAAGAAAAACTTTAGCGTCGGTGTTTGTGTCTCGTTTAAGTTTCAGGGAACATTCAAATGGAATTTTTGGACCTCAGCTTTTAATTGGCCCTCGACGCTGGGTGGCGCCGCCGCTTTCCCCCCCTCCTCCTCCTCCTCCTCCACCTCCTCTTCTATGAATTCATCCAGAGTCACGAGTGTGATGTCTCCCTCCTGCTCTCCTCCATCATCTGGTCCCACCTCATCCAGAGTCACCAGCTCCTGGGCGTCTACCTCCTCCTTCTTCCTCAGGCTCCTCCCCCTTTCATCACCACTTCCTCCTCCTCCTCTGCTGCCGCTCTGGCTCCTCCTCTCCCTGTCTCTGCTCCTCCTCCGGCTCTCCCCCTTCCTCTCCTGCCGTTTCTCCTTGGCAGCAGCTTGCCTCCTCCTCAGCTCTTCCTCCTCGGCCGAGTCGTCAGGATACTCCTCCTCATCCTCGCTCACCGCCTCCAGGTTCACCAGAGTGTTCTTCTTCTTCTTCTTCTTCTTCTCTGCTGCTGTTGTTGATGTTTCTTCTTCTTCTTTTACAGCTGGCTCCTCCTCTTTCAGACACTCGGAGCTCTTTGACTCTTCCTGAAGTGGATCCTCTTCCACAGAGTCCACGATCTGATACACAGGCTCCTCCTCCTCCTGGTTTGGTTTGGTCGGTTCCTCCTCCACAGAATCCACAATCTGATATGACTCCTCCTCTTTCTTCATCATCACTCTGGGTTTTTTGCTCGTCTTCCTGGCTCTTCCTCCTCCTCCTGCAGACTGAAGCACCTCTTCCTCCACGGAGTCTAATATCTCATAGGAGACCTCCTCTTCCTCCTCCTCTTTCTTTGCCGTGTTCTCCTGTGCTACTGTGGGAGGAGTGCGCCTCCTTCTTGTCAACATCTCGTTGGTTCTTCCACATCCTCTGGTGGATCTGGTCATTATCGTTGGTTCTTCTGTCACCGAGTCTAATATCTCATATGAAGTCTCCTGGTCTCCTTCAGGTTCCTCAGAGGCTTCAGTGAGATCCTCTTTCTTTCCTCTCGTACTTTTCCTCACAGACTTCTCTGAGGTGGAAACATCTGGAACCAGCTCGTCCTCCACAGAAGGGTCTTCATCCTTCTGGATTTGCTCCTCAGGTTCCTCCCCTTGTTTGCCTCCTGTATCTAGCACTTGAACATTATGATCATTATTTTCCTCCTGGGTTTTAGCGCTCGTGCCTTCCGCTGTCGATTTATCATCAAATTCCTTGACTTCTTGAATGCGGCCTTCTTCAGATTGTGGGTTCACCGTGGAATCATCTTCAACCTCTTCCGGATTCGTAGCTTCTCCCTCTCCAGACGCATTTTCAATCCTTTGAAAAGAAGGGCAGGCTTCCTCCTCAACACTATCTAAGACCTGAGGAGGTTCCTCACGCAGACTCTCAGCTTCAGGAGGCCGGCTCCCATCGTCCACCTGGTTCTCCGTGTGATCATCAAATGAATCCAGGATTTGGTAACTGTCCTCCTCCTCCTCCACCGCTTTCCCAGAATCCTCCTTCCTGTCCTCCTGGTCCAGGTCGTGGACTTGGCTCGGTTCTAATCCCTGAGCAGGTGGAAGCATCTCTGACTCACCAGTTTTTGGATCAACTGCCTCTGCTGACGCCCGGTGGCCAGACTGCAACACTGCGCTCTCTGGCTCAGCTGCCGTCTCCACGGTTACGGCTTGTGAAGATCGGGTCCTACAGCCGGAGGAGGAAGCAGGAGGAGCTTTGACTGGAGCTTTTCTCTTCCTCAGTTGTTTTTTCTGACCAGAGGAGGACGAGGCTCCAGGAGCCAGGAGAGAAGAAGAGGCTTGGGTTAAGGATTTGATGGGACCAGATGAGTTCTTTTGTTTTTTGAGGGGCACACAGGAGGAGCCGCTCTTTTGAAGACCTTCAGTTGACGTAGGTGGAGAAAATAAGGAAGACTTCTGGAATGACTTTGCCGAGGTCAGCGCGAAGCCTTTCTTCATATTTTTCTTCTTCAGAGGACGTTTGCGAGGTTTGGATCCGCTCCAGTCCCCCGCGTCACCGGCAACTTCATCCAAAGTCACAAAGTCGTCCATGTTGAGAAGGTCCTCGTCAAAGAGGTAGGCGTCATCGGGGATGAGGTCCTCTGTGAAGTCCTCCTTCTCCAGGACCCAAAAATAGAGAAATCAAGATATGAAACATTTCACGATGAATTAAATACTTAAGGCTTTTTAAAAAAGACACGTGAAAATTCCACATGACCGTAACCATGTTTTGAGACGTTTTAATTTGTGACATTAGGAGCGGTGGTCACCTGCGTGTCTGGGCTCTGTGTGCTAGTCTGAAGTCTCCTCTGGTGGATGGCCTCTTTGAAGGCCATGAACGTGTCCTGGTCCATGTGAGGAGGTTCTTCTGAGTGTATCCTTCCAGGAGCCAGCGTGGACCCTTCACCTGGGACGGAGTGGTGGGACGCTGGATTAGCATTACCACTGATGGTTTCCACGCCAAGGTCCATGGTGATCTCACTGTAGTCTTTCAGACGCTGCTTCAGGCTGGTCATACTAACAGGCAAAAACAGAAAACCACTTTGTTATTTTGAACATTTATTGGTCCTGTGATGAATGATTGTCAACTTATTATCGGTGAAAACATATTCGTATCTACTCACGACTCCCAGCGAAATAATTCGTCCCTTTATAGAAAAAAAATAAAAAAGGAGATGCCAGATTAGACAGAGAAGAGATTGGAATGAAATCCCATTTAAAAACTCAAAACACGCACTTGGTATTATGCCGCATCAAACAGTCTGGATGGTTATACTTGTTCACCACCCGCGTCACACCACTGGAGTCCTCCATCTCCACACATATCTGAGGGAGAGGCACAGTCAGGGACAATTGGGATTCAGCCCCAAAAACTGCAGCAGTGCCTTGTTGTTGTGTTGTTGTTGTGGTTGTCGTACCCTGTTGGCGAGCGGCAGGAAACTGACATAGGAAGCGGTGGATTCCACCCTCTCCATGACCATCTGAATGAGGTGGATAGTGGGCTCGGAGATGTCCACGCAGAGCAGCCGGCGCTCCAGAGACTCCAGATCTGGAACACCCTATAATAATAATAATAATAATAACAATAATAATAACAATAACAATAACAATAACAATAATAATAACAATAATAATAATAACAATAATAATAACAATAATAATAATAACAACAATAATAATAATAATAATAATAATAATAATAATAAT
>JAFBJU010001435.1:118580-140476 GCA_016785305.1 Colistium nudipinnis
TAATAAAAACAATAATAATAATAATAATAATAATAATAACATTAATATTAATAATAACAATAATAATAATAACAATAATAATAACAATAATAATAATAATAATCATAACAATAACAACATCAATAACAATAACGATACATTTATTTTGTATTGTGCTTTTTAGAGAACTTACAGCGTTGCTCCATTTCATCAGAGAGTGATACATGAGCTCCTGCAAAAACCAAAAAACAGAGGGTCCTATTTTACAGTTAAATACACAAAAAAGTATTTCAACGGTATCATAACCATGCTTGGTTATGATACTCCTCTCATGACCACAGGACATTATTTCCTTCGGGAGAAAAAAAGGCAGGTCCGTACCTCCTCTGGTTGGGGACGCAGGTCCTGGAGGACGAAATGCATCCTGAGGGCGCAGTCTCCGACAGAAACCGGATTCTTGAGGTGATCTCGGACAAATCGGCAGCATGCCTCCCAATCGCCGAAATGCACGAAGGCCTGCGGGAGAAAATAAGGTCCAAATATTTCATTCCCACCATAAAAGGCCCGGTGTCCCAGTGTTGGAATGCGGCCCTCACCCTCCTCTGCAGAGTCAGCACGGTGAGGTTGTAGTACAGGGTGTAAATGTTTGGTTTGTCAAAGTAAGGCCACACCAGTCGGGCCAGGTCCTCCAGCTGGTACTTTTCCTCCGGTAGACCAGTGAACATGATGGTGGGGCACCTGGAGCCTCTCCCGGTAGCTTCCTGCACCACACACAGAAGCCGGCTCTGGTTACGACATTGGAATCATTTTCCCCGTAAATATAAAAAAAAATCTATATTTGTGCTTACCTCAATGTCCTCAATGGTTCTCACAGTCAGATGATCTTTAAAAAAAAATCAAAATGAAGAAGGTCACGACACCGAACGAGATTCCATTCAGCAGACAGATTTTTTATTTCCGCGGGGTCCCTCTGACCTGGGATGATGAACCACGGAGAAACGGTGGGGAAGAGAAAGGGACTCGCACGCATCGTGACCCAGAAAGGTGACCGGCTGTCCTGCGGGACGGCCGTCGTGGTCGGGGCGGTCGCCCCGGCAACGAGATACCGTGCGTCCGGCACCGCCTTGGATGCCAATCTGGGGGCTGAGGGAAAAAAAAAAGAGGAAACCAGCAGACAAAATCAAAACGCTTTCCTGAGCAAAATGTACGTGGTGGCGGCGCGACACGTTTGAAATGTAAAAACGGCATTTGGACAACAAAGACTGACGTGGCGCCGTGGAGCCGCTGGTGGGCGTGTTCAGTCTGTGAACGCCATACCCCGGGACACGTTTGCTGAGGCTGAACCACACTCCGAGGCGGTCGGCGTCACGGACGGAATCAAATTGAATGAAAACCTGAAAGAAGTCAAGGATTGTTATAAAGTCACTGTGTGTGTGTGTGTGCGTGTGCGTGTGCGTGTGCGTGTGCGTGTGCGTGCGCCTGCACCTTGTTGAGGAGAGGAAGGTAGTTGATGACAGAACCGATGTTCCTCAAGGTGTCCTTCAGCTCTCTGGTGTCTCTGGCTGAAATGTTCCTGATGTAGAGGGATCTCTCTCCGTCATAAAAGACAAACTGCATCAACGACAGGAAGTGAGAAATTAACCAGCGACAGGACAAAAAGAAGAAGAAGAACATGTGTGTCAATGTGTCACTCACAGATTTCATCCACTTGGACACAGCTCTATAAAAACCGAGCTGAAAGAAACACATCGCAGTGAGCTGGATTTCTATTCTGCCCGACGACATCTGCGGACATAAAAAAAAAAAAAACACGTACCGGCTTCATGACCAAAGGGCAACCCAGGATACGCACGACCAGCCTTCGCTTGTGGAAAATCAGGCCGTTGTTTGCACACGCCACGTAAAGATTGTGCACATGCTCCACGGACGGCATGGAAAAAAAGGCCTGGGGAGGTGGGGGGGGAGAAATATCATGAATCAAATATCATCAGCAGATAATGCTAATAATAAATCTAAATAATAATACGTTATTACTACAAGTATTCAAAGTGTCCTAATTAGATATGCGCTTCATTTAAAAAGTTGAATTTAAAGCCCCTCGCATGATACGAGGAAGCCATTTTTTCGAGAGCGAAAAACCCAAAAAAGAGGATGGACTGAATGCCAAAAATTCCTTTTTTTGGCATTCCATCTTAGAGTGATAAAAAGGGAAAAGGACGAATGAGCAGGTTCCTACCAATCCGCCCTGGGGAACCACGTAGATGCGCTCCCCCTCGTATTTGAAGCCGTAGGGGAGCAGCAGCTTGGCCACGTCCTTCTCCGTGTAGCATCCCTCTGTATATTTGGGCAGGTTGGTCAGAAGCATCTGCAGCCGCCCCAGGGAGAACAACTGCAAGACCAAAACCAAAAGTTTGGGTTCCTTGAGAGTGAAATATACACACGAGATATGAAGCCAGCAGTTTTTGGAGAGAACCTACTCTCGGGGACATGGCCGTTTTCATGGTGAGGCATGCTGCGGAAAAAAACAAAGCGCCGATCAATCCATGTTCAAAATAGAGAAATATCTGGAGAGCCAGATGTTTTGGCTTTAGCTTACAGATTTCTCTGAGGCAGAAATACTTTTCGTCCTCGGCCTCCCCCGGCAGACGACTTTCCGCAGAGGACGGGCGCTGGAGTCTTTTGCAAGATTGAGGAACCTTCTGCTTCTTCTTCGCAGCACCTCCTCCACCTTCAGAAAATAACATTTCATCAAGATTGTGCTGAAAGAGCCCAAAGAGCCTTTCTGTGAAGGCCTGATCTCCACCTCTCACTGGGTTGGGTTATAATATTCCATTATTGCCAAGGACCCACTCTGGATTTTTTATTTTGTTCCAGAAATACCCATAATCCACCACTGGAAAGAATTCATCCTCAGCATGACACACAACATACCAGTGTGCATGGGTTTTTTCTCCAGCCCTCCTCCCGCTGAGGTTGAAGGTGGTGGAGAAGTCTCCATCGTGTTCTCCGTGGACTCGGCTCGCTGTGAGGAACCTGCGACGGAGCTTTGTGGAGCTTCTTCTGGATTCAGATCTGGATTCTTCTCCCCTTTGATTTCAAGGGATTTCTCAGGTCCCCTTTCTTTCTGTGGTAGCTTTTCAGCAGGCCGCTCTGTGGTGGTTTCCCCTGGTCCCATCTCTTCTTCACGTGTGTCAGGATCTTCTCCTCTCACCGCCGCGCTCCTGTCTTCAGATACGAGAACCTTTGCATCCAATTCTTCAGACGTTAGAGTCTCTCCATCGCCATGTGGATTTTGCGAGACCGTGGATTTGTCCTCTTCTTCATCCTTTACTTCAGTCCCGCCTCCACCAGCAGCCAGAGTCTCCCCCTGTGATTCAGGTTTTGACGAAGATGAGTTTTCCATTTGCATTTTGGAGATGTTGTCTAAAGCCGAAGATGCGGATTGGTCACTTGTGAGCTGTTCTTCTTCTTCAGCTTTGACTTTTGTCTCTGGATGATCTGCCGGCGTTTCCACGTCCATCTTCTCTCCAGAGATCATTTCTGAGACCTGGGTGGCTTCAGGATTATTGAAATTAGCCGATCCTTGGACAGATGTTGCCGTTTTCTGCACTCTGCAAACTAAAATCTTGCCTTTAACGGCCAGTTTCTTTTTTCCCGTCCCAGGAGTTTTGGGGTTCTGTGGAGTTTTGAGGTCAGGGGTTTTCCTGGATTTCGTGGACACCTGTGAAGCTGCGGGTTTCCTGTGAACAAAACGTTGGAACATGTGCGGTTAAACATTTAGTTCACAGAGAATCAAAAAAGAAAAATAACGTGTAAATAAGTCTGATGGGAGGAATTTTTGCATTTAGTTTCTCATAATCGTGGAATATTCACAAAAACAAATCGGAAATCCATAAACACCCCAGACTCACTTCTGAAGAGTCTTCTTCTGCCCAGGTTCCTGCAAACAAACCAAATGGAACGTGTGACTTTAGATGGTTACACTGATTTTGATGTATTTCTTCTGCATGCACATGCACGCCCACCTTCGCCTGTGCAGGAGTACTCTTCTGCAGGCCGGCCTTTGTTGATCTTGTCTTCTTGGCACTGGAGCAGGAGGATGGAGGAGCAGATGAGGAGGTCTTTACTCCAGGCCTGGTCTGCCTTCCTCCTCTGGCTGTTGCAGCTGATGATGCGGCTGAGGACGATGAGGAGGAGGACGTGGTCTTCATCTTGTTCAGCTCAGCCAGTAAAGCAGGAGCCAGTCTTTTCACCACGGCCTCCAAATCAGACTCTGTGGACAGAGACTGGACATCTGGAGAAGACAAAAAGACACACATTTACACAAATAAAGTGCTTCCTCCTGACAGGTAACTAAAGTGTCTTTTTTCTTCTTCTCACACCTGAATTCTCCAGGAGTTTCTTAACGAGTCTCTCTGCGCTGCGTGACCTTCTCCTTTGGGGTGACCTCTCCTTCTCCTCCTCGCTCCTCCTCGCTCTGACGTCTCTCCTCCGCGGAGACGGCTGGCGTTCGCGACTCCTCCTGGGGGAGGACCACCTGTCCTCGCTCCTCCTTTCCTCTCTCCTCCTGGGCGGAGACCGTCTTTCTCTGCTCCTCCTCGGAGAGGACCACCTGTCCTGGCTCCTTGGGGCGTCCCACCTCCTCGGGGAGTAGCGCCCCTCGCGGCTTCTTCTCGGAGGAGACCTCCTGTCGGCTCTCCTCCTCTGACGCTCGTGGCTCGTCGAGCGCGATCGATATCGTTCATACCACGGAGAACGAGAGTGAGATCTGGAACTGGAGATAGAAAAAAAATCTCGTGGATTAGACACACAGATATTGTTTATATTTATTATTGTGTGCGTGTGTTGTACAGACCGAGTGCATCTGCCGCCGCGCGGTGACGGAGACCTGCTGCGTTTGTCTCTGTGACCCTCGGAGCCGCGGTGCCGGCGAGGGCTGCCCGAGTGGGAGCGGCTTCCATGGTTTCCACTTTTACCTAGATGCTTTTTGGAAGTCGGCGCAGAAGTGGAGGAGGAAGGTTTGGCATCTTTCGCTGCGGGGCTAAAACAAAAACAAAGGGAGACATAAACAACAGCAAAATAACAATGAATTGTGTTTTTTTTTATTCTTACCTGTTGAGAAAAAGAAACGTACCTGGTCTCGCGGATGATTTCACCATTCCACGCAGGGTACCTGTGGAGGAGAAAAGAAATGAAACCCCATGTACACCTAACATCTCAACAGAAGCTTGACGATCCTCAAAAGGGGAAAAAAATTGGTCAAATTCCTTCATAAAATGTTGAATAATCAACGTGATTGATTTTTTTTAATTTATGAACAAATTAGCTCAAAAGGATTTAAAAGGACTGACAGTGTGCGCAGGTATTTGCAGCTCTCCAGGTGAAGGCTGGTGTTCTGGTGAGAGATCCAATCCTGGTGGGTCCAAAACAACAAACACACAATTTAGACACAACAACAACCAGCACCAGCTGCAAGACACAAAAGGATGGACGAGGAGACCAATGAAAAGTTCAGAAAGAAGTCAGGAAGTCCACAAAGGCAGAAATATATTTATATATATACTGTATATATTTTTTTTTAAATACAAAAGAGAGGAAGAACAATTGGTTTTGAGCACGAAAGTAAATGTATACCTGGGGCGGATAAAAAAAAAAAGTAAAATCAATTCTTTTTGAGCCGTTCTAATTGCAGCCGACTTGAATTTCACGTGTTAATCTTGAAATACGCGTTGCGTAACTCTTCAGTCTTCGTCATCTGGGGTAAAACGCAGCTGGAGGTAGAAACTGAGCAGGAGAAGAAGAAGAAGCCCACGCGTCTCCGTTTTTGGCGGCCAAAATGTGAAATGGTGCGTCCCGAAAAGGAGGAAATTAATCAAATGGATGATCAATCGGAATGAAAATGGATCTTTACCGAACGCTTTGTGAGTAAGTGTGTGCGGGTCAGAAACTGAATTGTAAATGGAGAGACCGTTTCTCCATATTTACAATTTGGTTCTTCTTCAATAAAATGTTAAACCTCCATCCAAGAGGCTCCTTCGGTCTCATTTCAAGCAGGTCGTTAACTCAGAGGTTAATTACCCGATATCTCCCACCAGCCTTAATTAAGCCTCTTGGATTGCAGGTGCAACTTCCTGTCAACACTGAAGTCCAGTTGCTCTAACCAAACCTGACCTCTAAATCCTAAAAGGTCCTGTAGTGGGAGGAGTCAGAGTGTGGTGGACCACTCACCTTCACTGTGGTGCATTCCTTGTAACACAGAGAACACGTATGTGGAAAGACTTTGGGCGTGGTCGCTGCATAGTCAAACATCATGGCCGCGGTCGGGTGGTTCTTTGG
Organism: Colistium nudipinnis; assembly: GCA_016785305.1. NCBI lineage: Eukaryota > Metazoa > Chordata > Actinopteri > Pleuronectiformes > Rhombosoleidae > Colistium > Colistium nudipinnis. The sequence goes on from JAFBJU010001435.1 coordinate 124,896, forward strand.
ACCGGGAAGTTTCACCAGACGCTGCGTCATGATGGTCCAGGGGTTGTTCTGGAGAGAAGCCGGATTAGGGAGGAGGGGGGGGCGGTACCCTGCGGGGAACTGAGCCGGAAACACCGGAGGACTCAACACTTTCCCCATGTGGGGCACGGGCTCATTCTGGACCTGCTGGGCCTGTTGATTCTGGATGTGCTCATTCTGGACCTGCAGGTTCTGTTGTTCCCGGATCTGCTGATTCTGGACCTGCTGGTTCGGCAGCTTGATCTGCAGCTTCTGCTGATTCTGGATCTTCTCAGACTTCTTCGCCTGCTCCAGTTTCTGTGTCTGCTGATTCTGGATCTGCTCTGGAACCACCGCCGCTGGTCCTGGAGCTTTGCTCGGAGCCTTGGCTGGGTCGCTGGTGTACATCTTGTCCACGAGCACCATGCCGCGGCAAACCGGCTGGATCTTCACCGCCTGCTGCGGATCTGCTGTCGGCTCTTGAAAAGGAAGCGGTGTGGAGTGTTGGGTCTGGAACACGGTCTTGGTTTGAGAGGAGGAGCTGAAGAGGGGGCGAGGAGTCTGGGCGGGTTGGTTCTGTTGACGTTTAGCTGGATCGTTGATGTTCTGAGGAGCAACAGAACTCAGTGTTGGGTTGTATGAGGAGACAGAAGAACTCTGATCATGCAAACAGATGTTCTTCACCTCCGTCCCATCTGTCTTCTGCAGCTCTCGCCCTCCGCTGCTCGTGCGCTGCTGTCGCTCGTATGTGTCCAGGGACACGTTGCCGCTGCGTCCAGCCTCGTCCACCACCCCTCCCGCGTATTTACCCGTGTGGCCGTAGTCGATCACTTTGGGCTGAAGAGCTGCAGCTGATCCTTGAGATTTACTCAGACTGTCCACTCCTCTGCCCGGTGGGGGGTCCGCGTACGCTTTGGACTCGGCTTTGGGGGTGGACCTGGTGGACTTCTGGATGCGGATCTGTCTCAGGATGAACGGCAGGTTGGAAGGAGTGATCTGATCCTCCGGGTACGAGATGAGATATTCCAAGTCCTCCTTCTCCAATCCAAACTGCAGGAGGATGTTACTGGCAGATTCAGACGTGTACCTGGGGCCAGCAGGAGCTGCAGGTTTGGCTGACGCTGGATAATTATAATCAGCTGATCCTGAGGTGGACTGCAATGCACCTGTATAACTGGAAGAAGCAGGTGGTGGATAAAACGGATCTTCACACGCTGCTCTGGGATACCGGGGCAGCCAGTCCAAGGAGCTTCTGCTCCTCTCAGCATCAGAGTGTCTGGGTGGGAGCGAGGAGGAGGAGGAGGTGGGATAGGAGGAGAGGAGCTCCTCCCTCTGGCGAAACCTCACCTCCTCTCTGGCTCTGCTGAGCTGCAGGTCCACGGACTCCGCCAGGGCCTCGTCCTTTCGAACCCGACTCTGCTCGGGTCTGTAGTTCACCGACGGAGCCGTGGGCGATGGGAGCGTTCTCCCGGAGGTGGCAGGAGGTGCAGAAGAAGAAGAATAAGGAGGCGCTCCAGAGGAGCCGAAGCCGGACCCAGGTCCCAGATGAGAAACCGTCCTCCGAGGGTCCATCTCAGCCTGCGTGCTGGAGGGTCCATACGCCCCTTGGGTGGAGGTTAGGTTACCAGGGGCGTAGGGGTTGTATGGAGGATAAGACATGGCGTCAGAAAGTTCTGGTTCTGTATGGAGCTGACAAACTATAGACTTAACCGGCTCAGTCTGGTTCTGAACCAGGCTCCTCTCAGGGAGCCCGTGGGGGTCCTGCAGCAGCACAGAGAAGAAGAGGAACCAGGCTCTTCCAAAAAAGTCCCAAGAAAAAGTCTCAAATACAAAGAAAAGAGTTATTGGATAGAACTGGACTTCAGCTTCTTGGTGGATTAACGTCCATCATCCTGTTGGACACACACACACACGCACACACAGTCCGTCTGTTCACTTGCTGGTTTTCACTAATAAGAAATGAGAAGGAAGCACAACACATGAAGCACAGATACAGAAACAGAGACAAAACATGGTCGCAGCTGTTCAGGGAACGCATCCAGATGCATTTATTTCCTGTCCATGTTCATCTCTGATAGAAATGGCTGAGATTAGCACCAGCCCGTCACAGACGAGCGAGGGGCAAAAATCAGCATCCTGCGACCTTAATTTACATTTACCTTTTCTTTTTTTTCTCCGGGACGAACCTAAGATCAAAAACAGAATCGGAGAAAAATGCTCCTATTCCTTGCACTTGTCGTCTTGTTGATTTTAGTGGTGGGACCTCAAAACTGAACCCTAATGGTCCTTGCGCAATTTATTGAGGGAAATGTGCATAAAAGATCAGATTTACACGCAGCTCTGCATAAAAAAACTCCACAACAATTCCAGGTGGTCCAGCAAAACGTGGCGGTAGAAAAATGGCAGAAAGTCTATTTAAAAAAAAAAGAATCCTATTTAGACCGGATGTTTCTTGGATGCCATCCTGACATTTGGAAATCTTCGGGGCTTGTGGTGGAGATCGTGAAGGAGGCTGCAGGAGAAAGTTCCTCAAAATGCCCAGAGAGACATTTCGTTCCTGCAGACCACTCCAGATGAATGTCCAGGCTTCTTCGGCACCTGGTTCAGACTCTCGTGACTTACCACCAGGAAGCTCAGGCCTCGTTGATCAGCAGCTCTCCATCAAATCTGAGATGATCAATTTGTCCTTCAGGAGTCTTCGTGAAGCTCAGCCAGGTCTTCGTCTCCTGGAGACCTCTCACTTGTCCTCCACACAGAGATGTAACCCTTACAGAGTTGGGCAGATTTCAGCCTATTGTTGTCGTCACGTCGCGTCAACGATGCCAAAAACAAACCCCTTTATTCCGATGCGACCATTTAACCGTTAAATGCGGCATAAAAAAACGCGTCGGGTCGTCCAGATTAAGGGTTGAAAAATGATGCTTGAAATTCACTGCGGAGAGGAAACACAGATCTAGGGTAGAAGCTAATGCTAGCAGGAGCTAAGGAGGCCCCTGGAGGACCGGAAATCACCGGTCGGTACACAACATGACACAACACGGAGCCGGACACAGACACACAACATCTCTACACATACCTGCGACTCTGTATGTTGCGTTTGTTTGGGCTGTTACCTTGTGTTGTCAGTGGCGTGCGAGTGCCGCCTCAGTCACCGGAAACATACGGACCCTAAAGAGCAACGGACTTTCCGCTGATGCCGAGCAGCCTTCAGAGTAAAAGCCTGGAACTTGCCTCGGTTGATTTTCAAAATAAGAAACACACAAACCTTTACATTTCAGTCTTGCTCACAAATGAAAGAGTCACAATTATAGAATTATACATCCAACTTCTTCTTTTTTTTATTATTAACATGAAAGGCAACTTTAATCATAGATTAAATTAAACAAACTGTAAAACTGAAACAAAGTCGAAACACGTGGGAGAAAGGCAATATATGCAGATTTAAAAACACAAATGAGTGAAACACATTTTCATGTTACATATAATAATAAGAATCCTCTAAAATAATCTATATCAATTAAAGTTTGGAAATGTTTCATTGATTCATTCACATCTGTTTAACCTGTGACAGACAGACAGACACAGGAAGGAGAGAAGACAAAAAAAAGGAAGAAGAAGAGAGGAAACTCCCAGAAGCTTTGATGTCCTCACTGTGAGTCCTTGGCCGGGCCGAAAGGTCCCACCATCTTCATGGCTGCGTAGTTCTGCAGCATTAACGAGGAGAAGAAGAACAACAAATATTCAGATCTCATTCATTATTCTGTTCACTATTTACTCTTTTTTTTTATTATTGCCTCTTTTTTTGGATTCTGTGCTTTGTATTTGAATCTTTAAGAAATCTTATATGAGCCTCTCTGTCGCCTGCGCATGAACACACACACACTCACCGGGAAGGCGTAGAGGAAGACGCCGAAGAAGAGGACGATGCAGAAGCAGACGATGAAGAGGAGGATGAACCACTTGAAGCGTCTCCACAGGATGAACCTGAGCGTCTTATAGGGCGAGGAGAACCACAGGAAAGAGGTCTCTGGACGCCTGGGAGGAGAAAGTGAGGAGGTCAGAGAGAGAGTGTGTGTGTGTGTGTGTGTGTGTGTCTGTTTGTGCGACTCACTGAGGCTCCTCCAGATGAGGGTTGATGTTGGGCTCGTCTCGGCCCAGGCCGGCCGGCCGCTCCTCCTGCTCCTGCTCCGTCACGATCTCCAGGGACATCTCCAGCTTCCCCTGAAAGACAGGAAGTGACACTTCAACCAATCAGGAATCAGAGTCAGCTGTCAATCATGGAGCATCATCAATGGTAAAATTTAAAAAATAATCGGACAAACGAACTCCTGAATATAGATGAGATAAAAACATTTTGAATTTGTCCTGTGATGATATTTATTGACTGTCTCTGGTTGTCATGGCGACGTGTGTGCTTGTGTGTGTGTATGACTCACAGCCAGGATCTTCTCCCCGCCCCTTTCACAGCTGCAGGGCCACCACCCTCTGACGGTCTTCTGCTCAAACAGAGACACCAGGCGGTCCGGCGGCTGCAGGTCACACTTCTCCGCAGACTTGGCCGGACGCAGCATGCGGTTCAGATCCATGGTCATGTGACCTGAGGACACGCCATCAAAACGATCACATGACCCATACAAAAACAAACCAGGGACACGCACTAATATTACAAATATAGAAATATTAAAAGTGGCGTTACCCAGATAGTCGTCAAAGGAGAACTTGTCGTTGTCCCAGATCTGGAGGGTCAGCTTCGGGGCCACTTTGCTCTCAGCTTTGTCCAAACTCCAGAAATGCTCCTGGGACAGAAATAAATAAAAAGTCAGTGATACATTTTGTTTTAAATATTTATTCATTTTTATTCCGTTTTGCTGTTTTGTTCTTTAATTCTCTGCAATTCAGGTTTGGTGTGGAGCTGAGATGATAAATCCCTGTGATGGACCTTTGCGGTTCAGGGGAAATGTTGCATTCTGGGTAATTACCTTCCTGTCCACCACACACAGCTGCTCTGCAGGTAGGTAGCTGAAGGGAAACAGGAACCTGTAGTTGAAGTTCCCCTCGCCGCCCAGCGAGCGATAGTGGACGTCCGTCTTCTGCTTGTTGTGCTCGTGTCCGTCCAGCCAGCTGACAGATAAAAGGGGGCGGAGTCAAGGATGTTGCGCGTACGTGCGTGCGTGCGTGTGCGCGACGTGGTCCTTACCCTCTCACGTAGATGTCACTCATCCTCTCGCCGCTGAGGCTGACGTCGTCCAGGATGACATCGCTGGTGTTCCAGATGATGCAGCGCAAGAAGAACCTGAGCGTAAACAAATGGGACGATCTGATCAATCAAATATCCATCGGCTGATTGATGCGCGCGCGCGTGTGTGTGTGTTTGTACTTCTTGGCTCGGCGTGGCGTGATGTTGAACGGGGGTCCGGGCGGTCCCAGGGACTTGGGGAACAGGTCCACCCACATCATCAGACGTCCCTGATGGAGCGCACGTGTAAAAAAGAAAAAGCACGCGTGAGCACAGACGCGCAGGTATGACCACACGTATGACGATGGCGTGTTACCTGCTGGATGTCGGGCTGCAGCGGGTTGAACAGAGGTCTGGTCTCCACGTGCTCCGGGACCAAAGCCAGTTTCCTCAGGATGAGGAGGGACAGTCGCTCCTTCAATGGACCCAGGTGACGCTTGGACTCGTGTTTGTCGTCTGAAAGCACACACACACACACACACGCACGCGCACAAGCACACACACACACACACACACATGTAGGGGTTTAAGTGTTGGTCACGTTGGTGGTTCAATGACTGTTGAAGCTCCCAAAGCGTAAAACAGGAGTAACGGGACAAGTAGGAAGTGAAGAGAGGAAGTGCAGTGATTGACTTCCTGTCCCACCCACCCAGGTCGGCGGTGGTGTATCGTCGGCCTCTGAAGAGCACGGCGTGGTCCTGGTACACCGGCCTGCGCAGACGCCAGCGCTCGCACACTCTGCTCAGCAGCTGCCGGGGCGTCAGCTGGTCCCTCCACCGGGTCACCCCTGAGCTGAGGGGGCGAGAGAGAGAGGGAGAGTGAGCGTGTGTGTGTGTGTGTGTGTGTGTGTGTGTGAGACAGAGAGAGAGTGAGTAATAGAGAGAGACAGGTGAAACACACTCACACACAGTAGCTCTGAGGGAGGCCGCATGCGGCGCCGTATCTGGACAGGAAGCGGTTCTCCAGGTCGATGGTGGTTTCTCCGATCTTCTGGTCTCGGGTCAGCACGTCGTGGTCGTACAGCGCCACGCGCAGATCTTTGTCCACAGGAAGTGAACAGCTGAGCTCAAACATCCTGAGGAGGAGGAGGAGAAAAGCTCAATGGTCCACAGAAATATTGTCCTTGACAATATTCTTTCAATCCTAAAAATTCCCATTTTGTTTATTTTGTGGATCACGCACTTTCCGAACACGGGGTCCAGGGTGGAGGAGATGTAGTTCTCGTGGTCGCTGATGCTCTTCTTGCCCAGAGTGATCTTCACATACGGGTCACACTAAAAACACACAAAGTGCCCCATGTTATATCGATCCATGAATCAGACTGATTGATCCATCTGTGTATTGATCACCTTGCCGTGGGCGTCTTTGGGCTGCAGGCCCTCAGCCTGGATGACGTAGACCCTCACCACACACTCCTCCAGACCGTTAGGAGGAAGACTTCTGAACTGACGAGGAGGAGCGGAGGAGGAGGGGTCGTCGGGCAGAGGGTAGATCTTAAACAGACCCTAATTACAGAGGGGAAATGTTAACGATCCAATCATAACGATTATAATGATATTGATAATGATCATTTCTAAATATAATCACCTTGAATTCTCCCACCACAGACGGATCTTCTCCCTCGTCCTGAGTCTTTCCTCGGTACAGCTTGAAGGTCTGACAGAAGTCTGAGAGTCCCTGGAAACCTTCCACCTTCTCCAGCTCCCCGTCAAACACCTGAGGGGGAGACGCGCATCTCATGACTGAGGTTACCAAGACTACGTGATGCTCGTCACGGGACAGGAAGTAAAAGAGAAGGTTAAAGAGGAAGGAGTGAAAGGAGAGCACACAGACAGACGCACACACACAAATAAAGGAATGGTATGAATTGAGGACAATATACATTTAAAGTGTCCCCCCTCTCACCTTGAGCGTGTCGAAGCCTCGCTCCAGGTACGTCCCACACTTGTGTTTCTCTCCTGTGGAGGCGTAGAACTTACTCCACCAGTCGGTGAACTCTTCTTCCTGTTGGTCACATGATCAGAGGTCAGAGAAATAAAAACAATCTCAATGTAATATTTTCAGGAAAATTGAGCCAATCTCAATTTCTCGTGAAGTCAAGTCTGTGCACCCTGTGCAGAGTTTAAATCACAGGTACTAAATCACAGGCGCACAGGTAAACGGTACTACATGAGTAAGGGTTAGGGATAAGGGATAGGGTTCCACTTTGTAGGGTTAAAACACTCCAGGACGACCACTTATGGAATAACTTTTGATAGGAAGGTCCTAGAGACCTGGAAGTTGCCAACGTTCCCCGTATATTGACCCTTCCGCATCCAACGGTACCATCCACATGTCTCTACGATGTCGGGAAGCTGGTGAAATAGCAAACGGTCAAAACGTCTCATCGCGTTTTCTGCTAATAACTTTTGATAGGAATGTCACATCGACTCTTCGTTTTGCTCCGCCCCCCCATTTATGGCCATTCTGCATCTAACGGTACATGAGTTAGGGTTTCGGTCGAGGGTTAGGCTTAGGGGTTAGGGGTTAGGGTTAGGCTTAGGGTTAGGGTTAGGCTTAGGGGTTAGGGGTTAGGAGTTAGGGTTAGGGGATGAAAAGTACTCCAGGACGACACCTTATGGTTTAACTATTGACAGGAAGGTCCTAGAGACCTGGAAGTTGGCAACGTCCCCCCTATCTTGACCCTTCCGCATCCAACGGTACCATCCGAGTGTCTCTAAGAAGTCGGGAAGTTGGTGAAATAGCAAACAGTCAAAAAGCCACATCACGTTTTCCGCGTATTACTTCTGACAGACTTAAGGGAACACATGAGGCAATGACGCATCATACGTGACTTCTATGCTTAAATCTATTCACTCACCCACTGGACCATCTAGAGTCCATGTCAAGCAAGTAAAAACACAGAAGTTGGACAGAAGTTAAATTTCATCACGCTTGTTTCACTCACATCACTCAAATCAAAGGCCACGCCCACTTAAAGATGGGGTGAGTGAGAGGATGAGTGTGTTACCTACATGAAGGCTGGAGCAAGAAGCTGAGAGGTTAATGATAGCTGAACCAGCTCCATCTGCAAACTGTGAGACACACACACACCCACACACAGGTCAGCTGGTTAATATAGAGAAGAATTAAATGAGTAGAATGAAAATCACCGCAGACTTTAGCGTTCACATCACCAGCCAGATTAGTGACTCAAACGCACACACAACACACTGTTGTGCGTTTTTCTTCTATGCACCAATTCCTCACAAAAGTTTTTTGTGAACTGGAAAAGGTGAGTGAGAGACACACACACGGATTTACCTGGTCAGGGACCAGCGGCTCCTCATCGTCAATGTCAACAAACACCTCCCCACTGTTGGACTGAGTCGTCTCACCTACACAAACGCACGAAACACACAAAAAGACACACTTTAACATCACGGATCACTTATCGATCTTCACGTAGATCTTTATCTCCTTTACTCACGTCTCCATCCACCCTCCTCCTCCTCCTGCTCCTCCTCCTGCTCCTCCTCCTCCGGGTTGCAGCGGTACTCCTCCAGGCAGCGCACGGTGCACTGACCCACAACCGGCTTCCTCCCAAACTGACGGTTGTCGATGACCTTGATGACGATGGGCGGCATGTAGAGCTCCTCGCAGGGAAGTCTCTGTGGAGGAGAGAGAGCGACAACCCTAAACCAACAAAGCGCTTTAGCCTTGTGTGTGTGTGTGTGTGTGTGTGTGCATGTGCGTGCGTTCTCACCACGTCCAGGAGGAGCGTGCTGACATCGAAGTTGGGTTTCTTCTTCAGGCTGCGGATGACGCAGCTCTGGATCATGGCTCCTCCACACTCCACCTGCAGGCTGGGGGAGGAGACGCTGGCCAGCTGGAAACTCTTCAGGTTCCGGACGCCCCACGCCAAGACCTGAGAGTATACAGGTTAACATCGAGTCTATAGAAGACACCTGTCCACAGTAATAACTTGAAAGGACCTCGATGGCGGTTCTCTGAAGAACAGGTTTGATGCCCTGAGGAACCACGAAGACGTTGGGCTCTCTCTGAGGAGGCAGGTGAGGGAGGTCCGACTCCTCCGGCTGCCGTGGAAACACAGAAGAATAAATTGACAAATAATGAATAAGTAAAGTATAAAAAAGTGTGTGTGTGTTGTACAGTAAACAGAGAAAATGTAGGATGTGTGTTTTTGTGTTGTACCCATTGCTGCAGGTTTTCAGAGAGGAATCCTGAAAACAGCAACTGAGGAGAAAACAATGAAGTAAAAGATAAAAGATCAGAATTTTAAACTATGTTGCAAACATGAACATCACCAAAAGATTAAAACAATGTAATCCTCCTGTGTAGATGTTTTTACCTCGTCCAGAACGTGGCTGGAGGTCATGATGTCTCCCTGTGGGACAGGAAGGAAGAAATGATATGTCTTTATATATGTATGTATATATGTATATATACATACATATATATATAAAAGGACAAAAGGTGGAGGAAATAAAAGTGAGACTGACCTCTTGACCTGGAATATGATGAACCGCCGGCTGTCCACAAGGGAGAGAAAAACAAATTATATAAAATTATTATCTGAAATTGTAAATGTATAAATGAAATGACCTCTGACCTTTTCCCTGCGCGTCAGCTCGAAGGCGGCCAGCAGCTCGCCGGCGCTCTTGTCTCCTCGGCCAATAGGAAACCAGCTCAGACGAGGGGGAGGAGTCACCGTGGGCTGACACACACAGCGGCCCATGAATTCATCCGCACCCTTGAACATCATTATAAGGAGAAATATAAAAATAACAAAATATAAAAGAAATCTACACATATATATATATATATATATATATAAAATATCGCACACATTTATATAATAAGATTTAAAACAGATTGTGACGGAGGTGTAGCACTGACGTAGGAGTCCTGGTCGTACAGCTCCACCACCACGCTGGGAGGGTTGGCCATCGTCACGTCGGGGTCGCCGAAGATCTCCAGCTCATAAAAGATGAGCGTCTGGTCCCAGGTGGGGTTCAACGTGTTCCGCACCGTCACCGTGCGCTGGGACTGGTGGAGGAATGACACAATGGCGTACGCGTCTAAAGAGAGAGAGAGAATCAAAATGATTTTCTGTTTTGTTTGGAAACGTCGGAGAGTGATGCATTATGGGAAACAATGGTTTGCAGTGATTTGATACCTGAGAAACTGTCTTTGTCCATGGCTGGCAGGTCTCTGGCCTGGTACAGGTAACAGCGCAGGTGGTAGCGCGTTCCACCTACAACAACACAAATAGACAACACAAACGCACACAAACAGACACACACATGAGGTTTAAAGGTGAAGAAGAGAAAACGAGATGTGAGAGGAATAAAAGAGAAGTGACCTACAGTCAAAGAAACAGGAAATGGTCGGTCTGTTGACTCCAAAGGTGGTGGTGACCGACCTGTCGTCGCTCTTATCCTCAATGCTGCTCTGAGGGACGAAGAGGAGGAGGAGGAGAAAAAGGAGGATTTGGATCAAACAACCGGAGACAAATTGACAGAACAGTTAGTGAAAAAATTCCTCACCAGGGAGCACTCCAGAGCAAAGATGGCGGCGGGCCCCGTCTTCTCCAGCGGCTCCATGCGACACCTCCACCTGCGCCTCCTGAAGCTGTCCGTCTTCCTCGGCTTCAGGTGGAACCTCCAGCCAAAGAGCGACGCGTACTCCCAGCCTTCACGCTCCGAGTCGTCCGGACGCTGCTGTTCGTCGCACACACGCAATAATGGTAATAAAGTAAATAAGTAAGGTAAAATAAACAATAAAGTTGATCATTTAAATAGATTTAAGCTCATCATTTGTGGAGCAAGAGCTCCAACTAGTGGCGAGAAAAGGTAACAACACAACAACCCCTGTATTGACCTCTAAAAATATCAATGAATCAACTCGTAAGGTCGGAAAATGTGTGATTATTATGAATTTAAATTCTGAATTGTCTGGTATTATTATGGGATGTCTTTGTTTACCTTCCTGAGTGCGTCCATTTTCTGCTGGTCTCTCTTTCTCATCCTGATCCATCGCCTCCTTCGGTTGGTGTGGTACATCTTCTCGGCAGGCACCCAGGACTTTGGACGGCGGTCTGGAGGGATGGGGATACCGTACTCCCACCCTGGACGCACACAAACACACACGTGAATCACATCAGTGTTCATATTTTGCCGTTATTGTAAGACAGGGTTTTTTTTGTGTTTTGTCTTTTGTGTGTGTGTGCGTGTGTATACCATGATCATCCACGGCCCGGTTGAGATCTTCACTCCACTCCACCTCGTCCCACACCCAACCTGGAGGACAGTCCACCTCGTCCTTTGGCACCGCCTTCTCCCCATTCTGATAAAAACACATCAGCGTTCAGATTTTACACTGACAAACACACACACACACACACACACACACCCAAACACACACACACACACACACACGTACCACATCAGTGTATCCCTCCGGCATGCCGATCCACTGTCCACCCGGTAACCTCATCTGGTTCTCAAACACTTCCTCTGAAAAGGTCATGTGACCGGCGTCCACGTCAAACAGCAGCCTGAGGGTTCATCGTCACACAGACACACAAACATATGCACCACTCAACACAACACAACACAACAACACCAACGACTGCGGCACCGATTTACACACAGACAATAAGAGCTGTTTGTGGAGTCCCTTCAGAATGAATTCCACAAAAGGTCATTTCAAAAAAACACCGATCACACACACACACACACACAAACAGACACACACACAGACAGACTCACGTCCTCTCGGGGCTGATGGTCCAGTCTCCGGCCCAGGTCCACCCGGGTGAAGGTTTGAAGCTGTCTTTGGGGAGCTTGACTCTCCCTGTGACGTCACTGAACTTTGGAAAGGTGAGGCCCGTGGTCCCCCAGCTGCCCACCAGGGCCAGACGGGTCTGGTTCTCATACTGCCCACACAGAGAAAGGAGGTGTGAGAGACCGGGTAAGTGTGTGTGCCTGTGTGCGTGTGTGCGCGTGTGTGTGTGTGTGTGTGTCTTACCGTTTCAGCAAACACTGACAGTTTCCCCTCAGCGAAGTGGTTGAAGTGTTTGACGTCCGCAGCCAATCCCAGCCAGACTTTAACCCTCAGCTGACCTGGAAGTTTGGCCTCTGCTCCACTGGCCTGTGGATACTGCGCGACAAATGTGTGTGTGTGTGTGTCAAAATCCAGCTTTATTTATAGAGCCCGCAATTTACAAATAACAATTTAGCCACACACCACAAAAGGTTGAGAAAAAAATCCCTTTTAATGGGGAGAAATAGAGTGTGTGCGTGCGCACCTTCAGAAAGACGGTCTGCAGCTGTCCACAGTGTTTCCCACAATGCTCCTGGGAGAAGAGGACGGTGTGCGCCGGGATGCGGTGGTAGGCCACCCTGCGGTCGCCCTGCAGCATCCAGATGACGATGTCAGGCAGGCTGTTCTGAGGCTGTGCGACACACACACACACAGTGAGTGACACACTCAGGACCCTGGGACCACTCTCTCTCTCTCTCTCTCTCTCTCCCCGGCTCCTCCCTCACCTCCAGGGCCACGGTCCTGAGCCGGGCGGCCCAGTCCTCGGCCTGCTCCAGCACCGTGCTCAGCTCGGTGGAGGCTCCGTGTTTGAGCGCCGTCGCCGCGGCAACCACCTGCTGCAGCTGCAGGGAGCGGGCGTGCCTCAGGGCCCGGTCCAGGGGGGTCGCACACGGCCAGTGGGCGAGCGAGGGCAGCTCCTCACTGCAGAAGATTTTTTTTTATATTGGGCTGAATCTGGAAACTAAGGGATTTATTTTGGTCCACCCCAGTTTTCTCTGAATTGATTATATATACATATATGTATATATAAATACAATATTTGAATAATTGTACAACGTGTGTGTAAATGTACATGCGTGTACCTGCAGTCTGTGATGACCTGATCCAGCAGCTCCACCACACGGAGCTCCACCTCCTCCAGTTCACTTCCTGTCTTCACCTCCAGCTGCACCCGCTGCAGGTTCTCCTCCTGCACACGCACGCGCGCACACACACACACACACGCGCGCATTGTCGCTCAACGCTCTACTGAGTGAAGCGCATGAAGTGTAGATGACAGATATAAAGAGTCACCAGTCTGTGGATGACGGCCAGCAGCATGTTGAGAGCCTCCGTCCTGGGTCTGATGTCCTCCCACTCCGAGGACAGGACCACCACCGGCTTCACATTCCCCCAGGGGAGGTAGTAGTAATGGCAACCTGGAACGCACAAAACGCACAACACACACAATCAATACGATCGGATCCAAATAATGAAATGGCAATGATTGATGGATGCCTGTTTCGCGTACCATCGAACACGGCCCTGCTGAACTGGGTGGTGGAGGCCAGGGGGAGGCAGGTGTAGTCGAACTTGTTGCCATAGTTACCCATGCTGACCTCGAACTGGACGGCGTCGTCCACGTCCTGGAGGAGCGTGGCCGAGTAGAAGGCCACCAAGAGCGAGAACTTCCTCTTCCTCAGAAACTTCTGAAGGACAGAGAGGGGCGAAAAAAGAAGTGAACAGATAGAAACTCCTCGTCCTCCTCCTTTACCTCCTCTTCCTCACCTCCACCACCAGCAGGTCGTCCGGCGTGACGTCCTCCATCCTCTGCTCCGGCTTCTCCACCAGCTTCGTGGTGAGTTCCAGTAGAACTCGACCTCGGTACGCCACGCCTTCGCCCTGAGAGAGAAAAAAAACATTCACACACTCTTTAATTTTAATTAAAAAATATTTTTAAATTTAAATATCAATATATTATAGTCTTTGGGGGTTTAATATGAACATGGGGGTTCCTATAAATAATAATAATAATAATAATAATAATAATAATAATAATAATAATAATAATAATAATAATAATAATAATAATAATAATAATAATAATAATAATAATAATAATAATAATAATAATATAGACATAGATATATATCTATATCTATATATAATATAAACTTTAGGGGTTAAATATGAACTTGTCTTTATAATAAAGTAAAATGACTGGTGGAGGTATATTTGATTTTTTTTTACCTCCATAAGTCCAGGAAGACTTCCGCCATTTTATATTTTACTATTCACTTTCATTATCAATAAGATTAATGAATGAATGAGTAATGTAACGACGTATTCACCTTCCCCAGGTTGAGGGCCTCGTGGGGGTCGGTGAAGGCGGTGAACTCTCGGGGGCTGCCGTACAGGTTGACGAAACACGGACCAAAGGTCGGCAGGAAGCCCAGACTGTCGTCCACTGTGCGGACAGCGAGGTGGGTGGGGCGTGAGTTTTTAAAATCACCCACACGTTCAAATCAATCAATCAATCAATGATTCCATTTTTAACTGCTTAAAAAAAAGTGTAATTCCAGCGGAAGGGATTTATGATTGAAAAAGTGATTAGAAAGAGGTGTGGAGAGGAGGAGGAGGAGGAGGAGGAGGAGGAGGATGGTGGACGTACTGCCAGAGTGGACGCTCCGTGGAGAAAAGTCATCTGGACGCATAGAGAGGAAGGATGGTTCAGAGAAATATTCAGAAAGACCAGAAAGACCAGAAAAAAAAAACAAAAAAAACATGCAACTCGTGAGAGATTCTCCAGAAAAAAACTCAAGGTGGGTTTTAGTCTCCATGCAGGAAACTGAAGAGTCACGACACACCTGAAATCTCAAGCCACACGCGTGACACACAACACTCCAATATCACACACAATCACATCCGGCAGGTTCAGGCTCAGGGTCTGGATCCAGACCACTTTTCCAACCCACTCACCATCGATCTCTCCTCCGGGGGCCGAGATCTCAGACATACACAGGTGGGCGGTGCCGATGACGTCATTGTGACTGGCTCTGTCCCTGGAATCAGACACAAATCCAAAATATATGAAAAAAATACACAAATAATGATTTTACTGAAATTTTACTGAAAAAAAAAAAAAAGCTATTTGTGTAAACTGGGATTCACCAATCCAGAATTCTGATCCTCATCTTCTCACACATTGAGGGAAACTGGGAAGGAAAAGATAGCAGTATATACTGTGTAAACAACAACAACAATAATAATAATAAGCCGATGACGTCATTGTGACTGGCTCTGTCCCTGGAATCAGACACAAATCAAAAATATATGAAAAAAATACACAAATAATGATTTTACTAATGGCAAAAAAAAAAAAAAAAAGCTATTTGTGTAAACTGGGATTCACCAATCCAGAATTCTGATCCTCATCTTCTCACACATTGAGGGAAACTGGGAAGGAAAAGATAGCAGTATATACTGTGTAAACAACAACAACAATAATAATAATAATAATAATAATAATAATAATAATAAT
>JAFBJU010001435.1:148529-177548 GCA_016785305.1 Colistium nudipinnis
ACGCACGCACGCACGCACAGGTACGTGCACGCACACACACACATTTCTCTATTTTTACATACATGAAAAAAGACTGTGTGTGGATGAAAAAAAATAAATAAAAAAAATAATATATATCTATATCTATATATATATAGATATATATATACACACACACACCACAATAAAACCAGGAAGTCCATTGGAGACAGCAAGTGAACCTGCAGGAGGATGAGGATGATGTCATCGTATTCTTCTTCTTCCCATTGGTTCCTGTCCGAGCGAGGGACTTCCTGCAGGACAACGCCAACGCCGGCCTCTCTGAGCTCCTCAATTATTCGTCGATCCATTGATTCATAAGCAATTATTTACCTCAAATGAAATCAACGTTTTATTCTCGTAAACCATGATCGGAAACGGATTTTTTTTTCTCACAGAAATATGATCGAAATATCAGGCCATTTAAAGAAATGCAGATTTGCACAGGACTTGATCCGTTGAGCTGATTTGAAATCAACAATATAAATAAATAAGTCGTTTTTACATAAAAAAAAAATATATATATATATATATACATTCTGTCAATCATTTTAGTGGAACGGGACGACACGGCCTCAATATTTCACAATTATTCAATCCTGAATTAAAACTGTGACGCAGATCGGGGGAAGAGGTGTCATGTGGTTGTCATGAATTTGCTTCGATTCGTGAAGAAATGCAGATTCCGAAAAAGAAAAAAAAAATTGACGTTCAACCAGAGATCGAAAAATGTGGCGTTGTCGGATCGTGTTGAAGCTTCTGGTAATAATTCTGGGAAAAGAAAAAAAGGAAGAACACAATCAGTGTGAGGCTGTGTGTGTGTTTTTGTGTTTCATTTTGTGTGTGTGTGTATACTGTAGAGGTGGCTATTATTTTTTCTGTTGTGTGTGTGTGTGTCATTTGCCTGTGTGTGTGTGTGTGTGTGTGTGTGTGTGTGCGCGTGTATTATTTTGCCTGTGTGTGTGTGTGTGTATTATTGTGCGCATGCGCGTACCCGCAGGTTGTCGTAGTGCTTGCGGCTGCTGCAGTGCGTCTCCTTGGCCGCGTTCTCGTTCAGGTAGAAAACACGGCAGAGGTTACAGAAGAATCCGGATTTAGGAACCACATGCTCCTGACCTGTGGGGACGCGCACACGCATGTCAAAAAAAAAGCCCCCAACACAAGCCTGTCCCGTGTGCGCGCGTCTCACCCAGGGGGCTGTTGGGTCTGAACGGCGGCAGTCGGAGGTCAGCAGGGTCACACGGAGACGGACGGGTTCTCTTCACCTCAGGCTCAATGAGCTTCATCTTCCTCACAGCTGAAGAAGAGGAGGAGGAGGGGGAGGAGCCAATAACTGATCAATCATGACTTGATTCATCAGCTGAACAACGAATTGGGTCTGGGTAAAATGAAAAGCACACCTCTGACATCATCACATTTGCTTTTTGCAGCTTTTGATCTTTGCTCCTCTTCCTCCTCCTCTTCATCAGCTGCTCCATTAAGACACACTGACGTCTGAAAGGAGAGAAGAGGGGTGTTGAGTGCGAAGCTGAGCAGGAAATCTGAGATCTGGATCTTTACCTCAGAGCTCTGCTCCTCTGAAATTGCATCTTTCCTCTTCATCACTTCTTCATCATCATCATCATCGTCGTCCAGGTTCCCCAGAGTGTTCTTCTTCTCTGCTGCTGTTGTTGATGTTTCTTCTTCTTCTTTTACAGCTGGCTCCTCCTCTTTCAGACACTCGGAGCTCTTCGACTCTTCCTGATCTTGATCGTCTTCCACAGAGTCCACGATCTGATACACAGGCTCCTCCCCCTCCCCAGGCTCCTCCTCCTCCACCTCACACAGTGGTTTTTCTGAGGACCCCTCCTCTCTGATCAGGTCTGTGGTAAAACTGTTGATCCCCACTGGACAGGAAGTGTCCTCCGTGAACCTCCCTGTCCACAGTCGTCCTCCTCTGCGTTTCCATGGCGACGGCCGCCTGTCCTCCCTCCTCCTGGACGATGACCGTCCGTCCTCCGTCCTCCTCGGCCTCTCGGAGCTCCTCAAACGCAGCCGACTGTGGTCGTACAGAGGAGGAGAACGGGAGCGGGTGCTGATGTGTGGGAAAAAAAATATTATAATTATTTTTACAATTTGAACATAATGCTAATTTAAAAAAAATCTTGAGTCACATGACCTGTGAGTGTATCTGGAGGCGTGCGGTGAGCGGTTTCGTTTCTCTCCTGGAGCCTCCGAGCTGCTTCCATGACTTGAGGACCTGCGCGGTAGTATCATCTGACCATTGCATTCTGGGTATCTGTGGGAAAATGAAATATTCCAAACACATTTTTGATGACAAAAAAATCATTTTCCAAAAATTCCTCCAGGAATATTTGGGAAAAATGAACGAGACTGACGGTGTGTGGAGGTAGTTCCTCTTCTGTGCCGGTCGACCCTTTGACCTTTGACCTCCAGCTTCGAACCCACTCCGAGCATCAGTGCCCCCATCGAGCCGGAGACCAGGCCGGTGAGGATAGACGCCGCGGAACAAAGTGCATGATGGGTGTTTTGGAGGAAGTGACGTACTTCCTCTTCTGTCTGTCTCTTTATCAAACAGAGAAGAAGAAGAAGAAGGGAGGAGTGGAGAACGCTGCGAGGAACCCGAGGCTCTGACCTTCACCTCTCCACTCTGAGTGGCTCCCACGTATTTCCCAGTGTGCCCGTAGTCAAAAACAAAACTGCTCTCGCCCCTGGTCGGTCTGGATGGAGCATGAAAATGGGACCGGCCTGTGGTGGTGGACCTGGTGGACCTGGTGGACTTCTGGATGCGGACCTGCCTGAGGAGGAACGGCAGGTTGGAAGGAGTGATCTGATCCTCCGGGTACGAGATGAGACGTTCCAAGTCCTCCTTCTCCAGTCCAAAGGGTGACAGGACGTCGGAGGCTGATTCAGAGTGGGTGGAACATCTCGTCTCAGGTCTGTCCGGTTCTGGAATATTATTATCATCTGATCCACCTTCACGGCTCCTCTCAGCGTCAGGTCCTCCGGGTGGGTGCGAGGAAGAGGAGGAGGAGGAGGAGGGATAGGAGGAGAGGAGCTCCTCTCGTTGACGAAACCTCACCTCTTCTCTGGCTCTGCTGAGCTGCAGGTCTATGGACTCCGCCAGGGCCTCGTCCTTTCGAACCCGACTCTGCTCCCGTAGTCAAAAACAAAACTGCTCTCGCCCCTGGTCGGTCTGGATGGAGCATGAAAATGGGACCGGCCTGTGGTGGTGGACCTGGTGGACCTGGTGGACTTCTGGATGCGGACCTGCCTGAGGAGGAACGGCAGGTTGGAAGGAGTGATCTGATCCTCCGGGTACGAGATGAGACGTTCCAAGTCCTCCTTCTCCAGTCCAAAGGGTGACAGGACGTCGGAGGCTGATTCAGAGTGGGTGGAACATCTCGTCTCAGGTCTGTCAGGTTCTGGAATATTATTATCATCTGATCCACCTTCACGGCTCCTCTCAGCGTCAGGTCCTCCGGGTGGGTGCGAGAAAGAGGAGGAGGAGGAGGGATAGGAGGAGAGGAGCTCCTCCCTCTGGCGAAACCTCACCTCCTCTCTGGCTCTGCTGAGGTGCAGGTCTATGGACTCCGCCAGGGCCTCGTCCTTTCGAACCCGACTCTGCTCAGGTCTGTAGTTCACCGACGGAGCCGTGAGCGATGGGAGCGTTCTCCCGGAGGTGGCAGGAGGTGCAGAAAAAGAAGAATAAGGAGGCGCTCCAGAGGAGCCGAAGCCGGACCCAGGTCCCAGACGAGAACCCGTCCTCCTCCGAGGGTCCACCTCTGCCTGCGTGCTGGAGGGTCCATACGCCCCCTGGGTGGGAGTCTGGGTACCAGGGGCGTAGGGGAGGTATGGAGGAGGAGTCATGCTGTTGGCCACCTTCAGCAGGTTGAGGAGGTGGATGGCTGCTGCTGTGGGTGAAGGAGGTGCAGTGCATCTGTAGGGCGGAGGGAGGGCGCCGTGTATCTGCATCAGGGCCAGCTGGGCCTTCAGCTGGGCCAGATGCCGTCCAACCAGAGTCCAGCTCCCCGGGACCCCCCCCAGCAGGGGGCCAATCAGGGGGCGCGGGGCGGGACGAAGGGTCCCGCGCTCCGAAGGCAGAGAGAAGCTGGAAGGGATAGAACAGAGACAAAGCATCATCATCATCATCATCATCATGTCATGGTGCCCTTCACTGAAGCTGACCAGATTCAATGATAAATAATAATAAATAAATAAAGAAAAATATCCATTTTCATTTTTAATTCAGCACCGAATTCCCCTTTTAGTCAGATGAACACTTGCAGAGTTCCACAGGCCCTAAAATAAAAGCGCAATAAATCCTCTTCCTGGAAATAAAGTCGGCCCTGTTGCTAAGTACAGCGGCAGAAAAAACACAACCAGACGCACAACGTGCTAAGGGACGCTACACACCACCGCATCCACTCGACACTGTGCGCGTGCGTGTGCAGACGCCGAGCCAAAGGAACTTTGGTTTTATTTTGGTCCGTCATGGCTGGCCTGACGGAGGTCTCATGGCGGTGACCTCACCGTGGAGCAAACACACACACACACACACTGTCTGAGGGAAGAATGCGAGGCGGGAGTTTATATTAAGAACTAAAATAATCCATAAAAGTTTGGTCGTTTTTCTTGAACTGGTTTACATCCGTTTCACCGGTGACGGACGGAGACCGCAAAAGATTAAATGAATATTGCGTGTGCGCAGATTCTGCAAGAGCTGCAGTCGTCCCCTGAGGAGCAGTTAGCAGAGGCTCTAATAACACACACACACATCTTGAGAAATGTGTCCTTGGACTGTGTGTGTGGGGATATAAAGTATATATACTAAGGGCGTGTCATCATTTCACGTATGTTCACGTCTACGGAGTGTGTTGGTTATACGTTTTGAAAACGAATGTATATATATGTGTGTGTGTGTGTGTATATATTTGCTGTTGTGGTTTTAAAGAGCAACTTCAATGTAAAGTCAGATGCTGACTCAGCGATTTTAAGGTGAGTGTAAACCGAGTCTCCAGCTGTGAGACAGATCTCCAGTTTTAACCTCAGTGTTTGCTGAGGCCACATTTCTGCTCCGCTCCCCCTCGCACGCGCACACGCCTCCCAACATGCTAATGCTGTGACATGTGAATGTAATGGGAATAATGGAGACTATGGGGAAAACCACAACACCGTATTCAAACCGGAACCCAAAGCGAATGTGTGTGCGCGTCCAGTGACATCATCACACCTCGGAGGACCGCGTCGTCCCGGTTTAGACTCTGGATATCAGGTGATCCTCAAGACTCGGCCTATTTTAGGAGACGAGGAGGATGTGAAGAGTCAAAGGAAAGGAGAAAGATGGGTTTTACTGAATGACACATGAAGGCGTATTTTCACCCCTGACAAATAAAGTGTCCTGTGGCCGGAGAAGCGGGACGTCCCGTCTCCACTCGTCATTATTAATAAACCCATCCTGAGGAGCTCCGAAGCACAAAGAGACGCGGAGATGACCGGGCTCCCCACCCCGAGACTTGAGACCAAACACCACTGAAAATATCACTGTCAATCAAAACCTAATAATAAGACGCACAATTATATGTTTCCGTGTGCGTCTTAAATACAGGGGCCAGCCAGTGTTCCTTTTACTTAGGCTGGAGAACAAGAATTTAAATAATACAACCCAGGTCAGAGATTTGAGGTGAACTCACCCACGTGCAGGTGTGATGGTTTCTCCTGCAGCGTGGATCCAGGTCGGAGCGGTGGTCTTTGGCTGACCCGCGTCCCCCGACCTCTCTCGTTGTTGTTGTTTCTTTCCCTCCAGCATGGCCAGACACACTTTAACGCACACACACCACACACAAAAAAATCAAGTTTGACGTAAATCTCGAAAAAAACATAAATAATTCCAGAAAGAAAAAAAAAATTCTCACACAGAAAATTCTCCCCAAAAACAAATTCCACGGCTCCGCTTCCCACGCGACGCTTAGGATAAATAAATTCCAACCAATTTCAAATTCTGGATCAAAAAGTTAAAAAAACTGCATAAAATCAGAGAAACGTAAAGATATATTCACACGTGACAGAATTTCTGGCGTCTCAGGTTTCTGACGGGATCAAACCATTAGTGGGTCAGAAGGATCTGAGCCACGAGGGACTGAGAGGCAAACCAGCTCCACGCCCATCGTCCCATTCCTCTGAGCCGGCAGCTGGGAGAGAGAGAGAGGGGGGGGGGAAAGAGAGAGGGGGGGGGGGCAGCTTCTACCCACTTGTTTTTTGCTCAAGTGTCCTTTTAATCTTATCGAGCGACAACTATATTTCTATTTTTCACAACCTCAACAGTTGAATATAATAATAATAATAATAATAATAATAATAATAATAATAATAATAATAATAATAACAATTAGATATTTTTGTGGGTTATGGTCCACCACCAGATCCAGAGCTGGAGAACCTCAGGTGTGAGGAGCCGAGGGGCCTCCATGGACCGACTCCACACTGCCACCCTGTGGCTCTCAGAGGTAAGTACAGGAAATGTTGAACAATAACTTTCAACACAATCAGCAACATTTAACACATAGAACTGATTCATGCTACTAAATACTGCTGAGGAATGTAATATTATGGTGTCACATTTTCTCCAGCATCGCCATTTGTATTATTAGAATGATTAAAAACACGCTTTGAGCCGCAGCACCTTGTTAAAAGTATTCATTGATTCCACAGTATTCACAACAATCCATCCACTGGAATGACAAAGCACACACAGTAGTAGCACATGGGTACAAGTGCAACAGGTTTCACAGTCGCTGTTTTTTTCCCCCCACTCCTCAGCCCTGATTAGTCAAACATACGCCACGCTATTTATTTACACTATCATCGGCCTTATATCTGCCGACTTCAGTTGCACTCGTTCATTGGCGTTAAAACAGTAGGATCATAAATAAATAAACCATTTTTTGATCAATCAATAAAAACAAAATTTCCACGTTTTACGTGACGCTATTTCACCAAATTCAGACCCGTTGTGATGGTAATAAACAGAAACAATGTACGACCACAGACAAAATGAATGTAATGCCCCCCTTCAACGATCTGTCTCTTGTGTTTTTTTATGTCATTTTATCCAAGGCCAAATCTGTTTCATGATAAATGCCCCAAAACTAAAAGCGTATTTTGTGGTTCCTCTCCTGTCTGTGAACGCATATGTGCACTTTGACTTGATGTGTGTATTCCGTTCTTTTTAGCACTTGGTGAGTTCATGTCGTGAAGAGTAGGTGTAAGACAGTTGCTCTATATTTGTGTCATGTCTCTATGGGGCATTCAAAAAAAATCCCTATTTTCATATTAATGCTTTAAAAAAAGGGCTACTGGCAGCTTAAATGAAGACAAAAAGAAACATAGCAGCATCAGGCTGAAACAAAACAGAGGAAAAATGATTAGTCGAAAATAAATCTTTAAATGCCTATTTCTTTTCTCTCTGCACAACCCCTTTGCAAATGTCTGACTGGCATCTGCTATACAGAATATAATACGTGAATCTGGATTAATAATCTCTTGGTTTCCTGCCTCTTCACCTCCTCCTCTCCTCCTCCTCCTCCTGCTCCTCCTCCTGTGCCTACGTGATGTTGGAGATGGGCTCGCTGATTTTCAGACACCCCCAGTAGATGCTTCTGGCCATGGTGAACACGGCCAGCAGGATGAGCAGCGCCCACGACACGTAGATTCCTTTGGACTGCTGGGCGGGCCCCCACGTCCCCACCTGAACACACACGCGCACACACACACACACACACGATGTAACGATGTTTGTCTCATTCATGTGAACAACAAGCGACAAGAGAAACTCACTAGAAGGCCAACAGTGGAGGCAGCGATGACCACGAACAGCAGGAAACACAAAAGGCTCCTCCTCCGGGGGTACTGTGGACCAATAGAAGAGCTGCAAATGAAGAAAGGGGGATTTAAAAAATAGAAAGACAACTTGTTGTGAGACAGTTGCGCGGCACAAGAGAGCAGCGGACACACTTACACTTTCCTGCAGTGAGGACACCGAGCCAAGGTCCGGTCTGAAAACTCTGTCCACTGGGAAAAACAGGAAGTGAAAGTTCAGTGCGTGTGCGTGCGTGCGTGTGTGTGTGCGCGCGCGCGCGTGTCGTACCAGGAAGGTGTTGGAGCAGTGTCCACAGATGACCCGGATGCCCACAGGCTGATTCTGCGGTTCAGGACTGTCCCTCCCGATGTGGACTGGTCCCAGGTTGATGACGCGTTTACTGTTGGGAGAGAATCCATCACACACACACACACAATAAGTAACCAGCTGAGAGTGGGAGGAGCTAAAAGAGAAAGACTCACCAGTAGGGCCTGGGACAGGCGATCCTCTGAGACGTGACTTTGCAGATGAGCAGACAGTTGCACGGACAGCGGACGTACTTCTTTCCGACCGGAGCGTTCTTTATCGGCTTTCCACGGAATGTTGGCGACACACAGAAAAATTCAAAAACCAAAAAAAGAAGAAGAAGAAAAACACCGATTCAGTTTCTGTCTTGGATGTTCCTCTTCAGCAGGGTGAGGAAATGTGAGAAAGTAATATGGTAAACAGCTCATATATCGTTCCTTTCAGTCTTCATTGCCATCGTTGTCGCTTGGTATTAATCGTTTCTCACCGTGGCTTCGTTGCAAATGCCGCACTTGACCACGTGCTGGTGCGTCTTGCCCTCCACGGAGATGGCGCTCTGGCAGACGCGGCAGCTGATGACGGGCACGCTGCCGCTGTCCGGGCTGCCCTGGGGGGAGTAGGGCGGTGGGGGGTCCCCGGGGTCCACCAGGCTGGGGAACGGAGCCAGAGCTGGAGGGAGAAGAAGAAGAAGAAAAGACACAGTGGGGTGATTATCGTGGAGAAAATGTCAATACTTTGGATTTGACACAGGAGAGACATAAACAC
The DNA here is from genome assembly GCA_016785305.1 of Colistium nudipinnis. Classification (NCBI taxonomy): domain Eukaryota; kingdom Metazoa; phylum Chordata; class Actinopteri; order Pleuronectiformes; family Rhombosoleidae; genus Colistium; species Colistium nudipinnis. The sequence goes on from JAFBJU010001435.1 coordinate 157,477, forward strand.
CTCCTCACAACTCACAGCGACATTCAAAAAGTGCTTACTCATTTAAACACCAAGACATTTGCATCCAAAACTTTGAATAAAAGTTGTTTTGAATCAAAAGAGACTAAAATGGGGTGAAATGACTTTGTCAGCAGGAAATAAAACGTCTTTAAAGTGAATACATCTGCGTCGTTATTCCATTGTTTACAGCTAGCGCTAGCCAAACAGCTAGCTGGCTCGTGCACGAACCACAACTGACAACCGGCGCGCACGAGTTGAATTTAAGTAAGTTCATTTTCATTTCATTGGAATGAAATATCCCATTTTAAATGTACAGTGACCGTGTGGAGCCGGTGACTCACTCTGAGGTTTCGCCGGATAACCGAGCGCCTTGTCCCCGGAAGAGAAGCCGTTGGTTCCGTCGTGTTGCTCGGACAGAAGCGGTGACCGTTCCCCGTCCGCCATCGCACGCCCACCGGCCCTCGGCCGCCCCAAAGCCCGCAGGAAGTGTGTGTGCCGCGGGGAGGGAAGAGTCTCCAGGAAACCTCCGGTGTTAATGTCACACCGGGTCGGTGCGCAGATTCTTAGTCTAATCCCGGAGAGCCGCCAGATTAACGTCCACACGAGTCACCAGGGGCGGAAGCGAAACAAACAAATGCATTTGTCACGTGACATGTGGTTCTAGCGTGACGTCAGTGACGGACGGCGAGCTCTCGTCCAATGAGAGCCTGAGGAGAAATGGAGACCATTAATAGTTCGTGAAATAAGTATATTGGCATTTTTCAGACTTTTCGTATATGACAAATATATGGAGAATCATTTTATTGTATTTCTTTATTTTTATTTTTTTTTACTTTATTTAATTCTTTATTTCTTTATCATTATTTTATTATATTTATATTTTTTTATATACTTACATTTGATATGCTCAATATGAGAGTCGACTAGAAAATCCCAGGGTATGGAAAATGTGAGTCCTGCCAGGGATTTTTGCTTTTTTGACATTTCCTTATTTCACTTATCTTTTCTTCATCAAGAAACCAGCTCTGCAACAGCAATGTCACACTTGAACTTTTTTACCTGGAGAGAAAAAGGTAAACAAAGTGATCAGATAAGCTGCCGGAGTAGCCTGACACCGCCTCGTAGTAGATGGCCGGTTCACATTTCATTTTCTCACACACAACCTTTTAGAGCCATTTATTGTTTGACGATTTTCTTCTCAAGAATACTTGCAGATCTTGACAATGTCTCATTGTTCTCACTGTTTGGGAAAAAAAACAACTCTTTGGTCATTTTATATTTCAACAAATCTTTTATAGGTTGAGCTGATCTAGCAGGAGGTGTAATGTGTCCAAGAGTTTCATTACAATGATTAATTATTCGAATTCAAAATAAAATCAAAGTCTAAATAAATACATTCCTGCACCTTATCATCATCATCATCATCATCATCAGTCCATCGTGGTGGAGAGACACGACATGCTTCCTCATACCAGAACATTTCCTGGTTCATTGTTTGATTTGGACCTTTAAGTAGAAGGGCCGGTGGAGGTGGAGGAGAGGCTCTTCCACGCTTGTGCACAGGGAGCAACACATCCACCATGCTGCTGCTGCTGCTACTGCTGCTGCTGGTCTGCAGCTCCCACGCCTCTCATTTCTACGGCACGGTGATGACCTTCACCTCAAACCACAGCACGGTACGTACTCGCCACGCTTCTCTCTGAAATGACATTTCGACCTTTTTTATGAATCCTCACCCTAACTGTTGAGTCAGAGTGACAGTGGAGATTGAAGCGTGATCATTATCAAGGTTTATTATCTATTTATCATATCATATCCATTTTCACAATTTATTCCATTTAAAAAGGGAAAAAAATATGAACAGAAGTTTTAAATTATTTTATGGATGTTGATTTTATTTGTTTATCCTATATCCTGTATCTATATTTCTATATCTTACTTCATTTTTTTTAACCTACTTTGTCTTTGCTGTGCTTGATCTTTTTTGAGGAGTCTGAGTCTAAAATGAATTCTAATGATTAGAATACATTCTTGAATCTGAATCTTTGTGTCCCTGACGCTGTGCTGCCTCAGGTGGTGCTTCGCTACAAGCTGAACTTCCACTCGTGCAGTGACAGGGACTCGTGGACGTGTGCCGGTTCGGACTGTGGGACCCAGACGGGTCTGGAGGTGAACCGGGTGCAGGAGGAGAGCGGGGGGGAGTGGTGTCAGAGCGAGGGGGTCATGACCCGCCTGCTCCCGAGCAGCGCTCCGTTCCAGTACCAGCTGGAGTGAGTTCACCATCACACCGTACAAATCTAACATTGCACGGCAGGGAGAAATCTGACTCTCCCATGATCCTCCTGTGCAGGTTGGAGGGAGGAAACTGGATAAGCAACATATTAAATATCGCCTTATGGAGAGCCGTGACCGTGGTGGACCTGAGGAACCGGTCCGACACCGGCAGAGCCAACGCCTCACCGCAGACCACCTTTCTGCCGGCTCTGAGGTATACATTTTTTTTTCTTTTAATATATATTTTATTTCCTCACATTTCTGGCCCTGGGACTTTTAAAGCGTGACAATAATCTTCATGAAGATATTTTTGTTCACCTACAATACTGAGAATCCTTGTGTGTTTTTTTTTTTATTACCTTAGAATAAACTTAAATCTTCATCAGGAGCAGGTCCTCGTCCAACAGGTTCCTACAGAAGCCCTGACAGGACAAAAAAGACTTATTATTATATGATCTTTATAATAGAATAAAACAGAATAACACAAACACAAGTTGACACCAGGAGTAAATGTGATCGGGCTCATGTTTTTTTTTTTTCTCCCAGAATTCCTTGGAACTGCGGGAGAGATGTCGAGCTGTTGGCGATGGACCCGGACGGAGACCGCGTGGCGTGCAGATATGGAAACACGACGGCGCTGGAGTGCAACTCCTGTGGTCCGTCACCTGTCCTCAACCTGTCGTCAGTGAGTCACCACGGCGACCAATGATGATCAGGGCCGATGGGCGCCGATCAATAACGATGGATGATGTCTCCGCAGTCCTGCGCGCTGCGGTTCAGCTCCAACCACAGCGGTGATGTGGGGGCCTACGTGGTGCAGCTGGTGATGGAGGACTTCCCCTCGGACTCCATCACTCTGAGTCAGAGCGACGGGACGCAGAGCAGCGTCTCTCCGGCTCACGCCCTCAGCAGCATTCCTCTGCAGTTCGTGATCCGGGGTCAGATTCCACTTCTTTCACTTCCTGCTGCGAAAAAAGAACTCATCACATGTTCAAAGATTTGGTCACGTATGAGGAAACAAGAGAGAGACACAACTTGTTTCACATGTTGGTGAGGTCAAAGAGGTCACCGAGGATCTTCTGGATGGATCTCTCTCACCACAATGTTTTACCGGTGTAGACTTGTTTTTTGTTTTGTTCACCACCCAAAGGGGTGACGTGATGCGTTTCTTTTGGCGTTGTGTTGCTCCAGTGGATCCTGCGGTGCCGTCCTGCACACCCGGACTCTACCTGCCCCGCTTCCTGCCCCCCACCCCGGCCCACCGTGCCCGGCTCTACGCCTCCTTCAACCAGAGCCTGGAAATCAGCATCAGCTCCGAGGCAAACGGCTCCACGTGAGTCACAAACACACAACAAATTAAATACAACAACAATTTACACAATGTGTTGTGTTAACTTTAACCGCAGTAACACAACACTCACACAGACCATGGCTCATTTAAACCAGTCCGGGCCAAAAAGAACACCAACAACTGTCCTCATGTAAGACAACGAGTGTGTGTTTGTGGTTGTAGGGTGACGGAGCTGTTGTTCAGTGGACCGCACAACGTGAACCAGACGAGGGTGGGGGCGGGACGCTTCGTCCTGAGATGGACGCCGTCTCAGAGCGAGGACGGAGTCACTCATCCCGTGTGCTTCGTGGTGCAGGCGCTCAACGGGTCAGAGGCTCCGCCCACATCACTGTACACCCTTAACAGGACGATGAACTGAGATGCTGTTGTGTTGTTGTTGTTCACAGTTTGCTGAAGTTTCACTCTGAGCTGAGATGCGTCACTGTGACTGTTGGACCTGGTGAGTGAAGCCGCCCTTTGAGTTCCATGGTTCAGTTTCGGACTCACAACAAGGATCTATTAAATGTTTACAGAACCAACAACCAACACAACACCGGATCCTCCACCCACAACTACACCATCCATTACAACTACGCCGCTAACTACAACTACACAATTCATTACAACTACACAACCATCCACAACTACACCATTCATTACAACCACACAAACATCCACAGCTACACCGCTAACTACAACGACACCATTCATTACAACTACAGAAGCATCAACAACTACACAACCATCCACAACTACACAATTCATTACAATTACAGAAGCATCAACAACTACACAACCATCCACAACTACACCCCTAACTACAACGACACCATTCATTACAACTACACAACAATCCACAACTACACCCCTAACTACAACTACACCATTCATTACAACTACACAACCATCCACAACTACACCCCTAACTACAACTACACCATTCATTACAACTAGACAACCATCCACAACTACACCCCTAACTACAACGACACCATTCATTACAACTACTGAAGCATCAACAACTACACAACAATCCACAACTACACAACCATCCACAACCACACAAACATCCACAGCTACACCCCTAACTACAACTACACAATTCATTACAACTACAGAAGCATCAACAACTACACAAGCATCCACAACTACACCCCTAACTACAACTACACCGCTAACTACAACTACACCATTCATTACAACTACACAACCATCCACAACTACACCGCTAACTACAACTACACAACCATCCACAACTACACCGCTAACTACAACGACACCATTCATTACAACTACACAACCATCCACAACTACACCATTCATTACAACCACACAAACATCCACAGCTACACCACTAACTACAACTACACAATTCATTTCAACTACAGAAGCATCAACAACTACACAACCATCCACAACTACACCCCTAACTACAACGACACCATTCATCACAACTACACAACAATCCACAACTACACCCCTAACTACAACGACACCATTCATCACAACTACACAACAATCCACAACTACACCCCTAACTACAACTACACCATTCATTACAACTACACAACCATCCACAACTACACCCCTAACTACAACGACACCATTCATTACAACTACACAACCATCCACATCTACACCGCTAACGACAACTACAACTACACCATTCATTACAACTACACAACCATCCACAACTACACCCCTAACTACAACGACACCATTCATTACAACTACTGAAGCATCAACAACTACACAACCATCCACAACCACACAAACATCCACAGCTACACCCCTAACTACAACTACACAATTCATTACAACTACAGAAGCATCAACAACTACACAACCATCCACAAGTACACAATTCATTACAACTACAGAAGCATCAACAACTACACAACCATCCACAACTACACCCCTAACTACAACTACACCGCTAACTACAACTACACCATTCATTACAACTACACAACCATCCACAACTACACCGCTAACTACAACCACACAAACATCCACAGCTACACCACTAACTACAACTACACAATTCATTTCAACTACAGAAGCATCAACAACTACACAACCATCCACAACTACACCATTCATTACAACTACCAACGCTACACTGACAACAACCGTCACTGATTCAACTACAACTGTGCCTTCTAATCCAGGTGAGTGAGTCCGAGAGACGTTTAACACCACCATAGTTGTAGGAGAGAAAGAAAAAAAACTCCTATGTGTGTTCCCAGCTGTTGTAGGTCTGATGGTGAAGATCAGCTCCACAACTCCACAATCCGAGGACGAGATCAGGAACACAGTCATACAACAAGTTAGTTACTAATGTGACCAATGTTATTATATTAAATGTATGGAGGAGGAGCAAATGGACACAGTGAAGAATTTAAATATTTTAGAGTAATACAACTCCCAGTGTGGATTAGTTGTGAGTCTTCATGTCATGTGTTTCCTCCTGCAGATTAAAGATGAGCTGGTGAGACAAGGTCTGCCTGGCGACATCCAGCTGAGACTCTTGGGAACCTGAAATCTTTTTAATTTCAGGAACTTCTCATTCTGATCTCATGTGATTTGAAATAATATTTAAGCTTTCAATTGTAATTCTTTGTCACATGTACACAAAGAAGACATGGCCTCTTGTTTCTTTAATCTATAAATAATACAGATGTAACCGTTTCTACACTAAGCCATTTGTACATGTAACTGTGTATAGTTCAGCTGTGACTCCGCCTACACTCATTTCATACAAAACACCAAGAGATACTGGAAATACTCAAAGTAAACCCTCAGGTACAGACTCAGGTACAAATATCTATTTCTCACTTGCACAGCTAAAATCAAAACAATTATTTAGAGAGACTGTTTTTCATTCCACAACTAAAGCTAAAGCGAGTTTTAGGTTGAGGCATGTGGAAAAAAACACAATAAGAGCCGAACTCCAGTTTAAGTGGAGTGAAATGCAGTGATTTCATATTCCAATAAATAGATGCTATAGGTTAATATTTGTTCTGATATATGTTCTCCAATGACAATGAGCCAAGGCCAATGAGTCTCAGCTTTAAAAAAAATTATAATTGTATTATTTTTCTTCTGATAAAAAAACGGATCCCACAGACCAGAACACAACACGAGGGATAATTGATTTCAGACTCTTTCACTCTATCACTTGGGGCTTTCGTACACTGAATGATGCATTCATGAGCTATCAGAACAATCAGAAAACAGACGTTTCCTACGAGAGTTGACAGTGATTCTCCCTCAAACCAGACTAATAAATCTAAATTCTTATAACTTATTTGGATACGTATTTTTTTTACGTGTAGTTACTTCATGTTTTGGTTTTATTATTTTAACTCACAGGAACATCCAAAAGTCAGAGAAAGGCTTCCTTTAACCTCGGAAACTGCTCCGTCCGAGGAACAGTTGAATGTAGCTTTTACTGTGAAACGACAAGATCCGGAAGTGGCTTCTTCTTCCTGCTACGAATTTTTCTTTTCCTCTCTTCGTCGGAATACAGACACATAACAGAAAAAAGGCCAGGTAGGCGACCAATATCACAATCGCCGCCTTTAAACCTAATACATGTTTATATTACTCAGCATTCGAGGGGTGTTTGCTGACTTCCAATTTTCTACGCAACTTTTACGTAATAGCACGTGCATAACGTAGTTACAAATGTTCGACCGAGGTTATTCAGTCCTGTTTTATTTCATATCCAATCCTTGTTTTCATCCTCTGAGTTGAATGATCTAACACTCGCTAACACTCGCTATAATTGATCTTTATAAAGGTGTTATACGCTGTGCAGTGACGGTTTCGTGGCTCTAATCCCTAAAACGGAAATGAATAAGACGGTTTCTGTTCTGCAGCTGTGACCCACTGGTCTACCCTATATGTCTATTTGATGCCCCACCTCTTCTGTAGTTTGAGTAACAACCAATTCGAAGCCCCAGAGTGGACCCACGTTTCTCACCCGAGAATCTGACGTCCATTTTACTCTTTGTTTATTATTCTTTTTTTTTTTACTGTTTAATCTTGCACAGCCCCTCCTACTCCAGGGCCCCTTTACTAGCAAAAGACTTGCAGGGCTCTCAGGGAGCATGTGAACTCGCTGCTCCAACCATCAATCTACTTAACCTTCTGAGGATTGAAGATGTCTTATCCTCCATACCGCCCCTACGCCCCTGGTACCCAGACTCCCAACCAGGGGACGTATGGACCCTCCAGCACGCAGGCAGAGATGGACCCTCGGAGGAGGATGGGTTCTCGTCTGGGACCTGGGTCCGGCTTCGGCTCCTCTGGAGCGCCGCCTTATTCTTCTTCTTCTGCATCTCCTGCCACCTCCGGGAGAACGCTCCCATCGCTCACGGCTCCGTCGGTGAACTACAGACCTGAGCAGAGTCGGGTTCGAAAGGACGAGGCCCTGGCGGAGTCCATAGACCTGCAGCTCAGCAGAGCCAGAGAGGAGGTGAGGTTTCTGCAGAGAGAGGAGCTCCTCTCCTCCTATCCCTCGTCCTCCTTCTCCTCTTCCTCGCACCCACCCAGACGACCTGAAGCTGAGAGGAGCAGAAGCTCCATGGGCTGGTTGCAGTCCATTCCAGGTTTGCGTGAACCTCGAGCTCCTCCTGAGACGAATTGTAACATTTACACGTCTGAGACTGCCACCAACATCCTGCTGCAGTTTGGACTCGAGAAAGAGGATTTAGAATATCTCATCGCGTACCCTGAAGAGGAGATGACCCCCGAAAACCTGCCGTTCATCCTGAGACAGATCAGCCTTCAGAAATCCAGAAGTTCCACGACTCCGGTCCAGTCAAATCCTTATCCAGTACCCCCACCCATCAGAGGGGTGGGTGGAACGGGCAGTTTGAGTAGTTTAGGAAGGTCACCTGCGGTTCTCCAGCCTAGAGTGATCGATTATGGACATACTGGCAAATATGTTGAAGACGTTGTGGACCAGACTGGAAGGAGCAGTTCTGAGTCCAGCTCCTCATACAGGTTGGTACCTCCTGCAGCAGCAGCAGCAGCAGCAGCAGCATCAGCAGCGGCAGCAACAGCAACTCCTCCCAGCAGTGACCCAGTGACGAGAGGACAGACCCAGTCCCACCAGACCTCCACACCAACCCCAGTGTCTTGGCCAAAGAAAGACACAGGCCTGAGAGCTCAGAAGTTTGAAACCTTAGAATCACCTCCTCTGAAACCAGCAGGGGCAGAAAGCAAGCCGGAACCAGAAACCACACCGTCACCGTGCACTCTGTACCACGGGCGCCATCCTGGCCGGCCTGGTCTCGTGCTCATCGGCCGCCAAGACGCACCTGACACCAAGAGTCAGGTTCACACTCAAGGTCAAGGATCAAAGGTAGCTGCGCAGATGAAGAAGTCGCAGATGCAGCCCACGCAGACTCAGCAGATCCAGCAGAGGCACGTGCAGCAGGTGCAGACACCGCAGATCCAGACACAGCCGATCCAGCAGAGTCAGGCGCAGCAGGTGCAGATGCAGCAGATGCAGCCGATCCAGCAGATCAAGCATCTCCAGACGCAGCCAATCCAACAGGTGCAGACGCAGCCGATCCAGCAGATGCATTATATGCAGATGCAGCATGTGCAGACACAGCAGACCCATTATATGCAGACGCAGCAGGTGCAGACGCAGCCATCCCAGGCGCAGCCAATCCAGCAGGTGCAGGCGCGGCCAATCCAGGCTCCGCAGATGCAGACGCGGACGAAGCAGCCGTCGCGGCATCCGACCAAGCAGCCCACCAAGCACAAGCAGCTGCCGACCAAACCCGGTTTGCAGCCCGACCCTCAGCCCCCGTTGGTTCCTCGGCCTGAGCCCAGTCGGGTGTGCAGAGGTCAGCCGGATCCGGAGCAGATGCGCGACTACACTGCGGCCACGCCCTTAAAGTTTCCACATAGGTGTTCTCTGTGTTTTGAGAATTGCGCTCAGATGACGGTGAGTGGAATCACGCACATGTCATCATCTGTGTGGGATGTTGATTTCAATTTCTTTTTTTTGGTTCCTTATATATGTATGTGTGTGTATGTATTATGGCAGGATTTTTTTCTCTGAAAATATGTTTCAGAAAATAAAAGAAGGTGGCAGTGGAATTGTTTAGGTACCAAACTTCAAGAGAGTCGATTCTGTAATGCACACAATGTCATTATTTTGTGATTATTGGTTCATTGTTTTGGAGCCAAAATTTGACAAATTGTTCTTGAGGCTGAAATGGAGTAATTATTGTTTCTCAACCATCTGTGTGATTATTTCTCTATTTTCTGGACACCAAATCTCACGTTGCGTGAACCTCGACAAAGACGCAGCAGCTTCTTCCTCCTCCATGTTCCCAGTGATAAACATCTGAAGAAGAAGATGAAGAAGAAGAAGACCACTTTTATTTTGGTGGTCTATGGCACTTCCTGTAGAACTGATGTTTGTGTTCATCACGATGTTCTCAGCAAGATGATGAAGAACAACTCCAACAAGGAGGAGGTGTCATCACAACCTCCACTGTTTTTTAGTTTATTATATCATATTTCCCAACATTGTAAGCTTTGTTTTTTGTACGTTTTGTTGGTTATTGTCATTCCTCCTCACCTGGATTCAAGATCTCGATTTTATTTCTTTTTTTTTAATTTTATTTCTTTTTGGCAAAAGTGAAGACTGAGGACCTACAACTGGACGACCTCTGAAGATCTGAAGAACTTGCTCATCAAAGCGCTGTGATCTGGAATAATTGTTTAAATGTTGAAGCTCAGAGTAGAAGTTGTGTTGAAGTGTGTCTAAATGTTGTTGTCTTTTTTCCTGGTTGTGATGATTAGGACTGGATCACCCACCAGAACTCCAGTCGTCACCTGAGGAACTGCAAAAACCTGCGGGCAAAGTCAGTCTCAGTTTTATTTAAATGAATTCATAAATTGTTTTGGCATTTTTTTTTATGTCCATCTGCGTCCTCTTCTTTAAATCCTTTTCAGTTTTTTCCCCCACAGATTCCCAGATTGGAAGGGTAAAATAGAACTCGAGCCCAGGTAACAAAATCTGCCCGGAGCCATTTTGGATTTATTCTATTTAAAAAAAAAAAAGCCTAACGTCATTCTCTCTTCAGTGTGCATGGCAAAGACTCCAAATCCAAATCCTCGCCCTACACCTCACAACCGTGTCAAAGTAAAGCCAGACATGGAAGCCGCTCACCCAGCCGTCACCGCGGCGCCGAGGGTCGCCAGGAGAAACTCAGCCAATCACCGCACAGCTCCAGACGCAGCAAATGTACCGCACGTGCACAGAGATCCAAGTAAAATACTCGGTTTCATTCGAAAATACACACACAGGTTCCAAAGAGTTTAGTATTTTATAATATCAATTTTTTTGCTCCACACCTCAGTTCCCGCTCCCGCTCTCCACGGAGAAGTCGCCTTCCCTCGGGTTCCCGAAGCCACGGGAGTTCGAGGAGGAGCGAGAGGTCTTCTCCTCCTAGGAGAAGGTCCAGCAGCACGGAGCGACAGGCAAAGAAACCCCTGGAAACCTCAGGTGAGAGTCATTATTTAAAAAAAAAAACACAGAGAAGAGGAAGTGAGGAATCATCTCCACCTGTAGTAGAAGAAGAAGAAGGTTGTGATGTTTGTTTCTCCTCCAGCCGACCAGTCTCCGTCCAAATACTCCAACCTGGAGTCTGTGGTGAAGACGCTGCTGGCCCAGCTCAGCAAGATGAAGACCTCCTCACCTTCCTCTTCCTCCTTGGCTCCCAGCGGAGGACAACACCCCTCTTCCTCCTCCTCCTGTAAAGAAGAAGTGAAGAAGAAAGAGGCCACATCGTCCAGGGCCGGCGTGCAGAGGATCGAGACCACCGCAAAGACGAAGGTTGGCGTTCCTGAGCACGTGTGACAAAAAAATTGTAACCTAAATGAAACCTAGCACTGTTGTTGAGGATTCGATGGCATTGAAGTTTTCTCTGTGTGTGTGTGTGTGCGCGCGCGCGCGCAGCCGGCTAAAACGTCCCCCCCGACCATGGTGAAGCTGCAGGGGGTCTTGGCCACCTTCTCCCACGCCGAATTGCTCGCGGCTTTGGAGAAGTTCGGAAAAACCAAATCGGTGGTCGTGTTCCGATCCAAACAGGAGGTAAAGAAGGCCGTCTTTTTATTTTATTCTCTTCATCATACAGAAGATTCGTGAGATTCTGCATTTTTAAGTTTCGGGCCCATTTGAAGCTTATGATGACCATATATATGTGTGTGTGTGTGTGTGTGTGTGTATGTTGCGTAGGCGATTGTGTGTTTTGAGAGAGAGGACGATGCTAAAAAACTGAAGAACGTAAGGAAGGTCTTGATTCAAGGATTCCCAGTCGCTGTCATCGGAGAAAAGGTACAGTATCGGTATAAAAAACGAGTACAAAAAAAAGTACCGAAAAATGTAAACAATAAATAAAGCCACCGTGTCATGAATCAGATGAATCTCACACATCTCATTTCATGTGTTGGCAGGATTCCCAAGTGAAGAAGTCTCCTCAGAAGTAAGATATTCTTCATTTATACATGTATACATAATATTTCCTCAAAAATAAAAACTCCTTTGGAATCTTTATCTTCTGCTTCATTTCATTGACAGGAACCCTGAAAGCACGGAATCCACAGCTGCAACAAAGATGTGGTCTTTGTCCTCCGAAGCTCAGACAACCGGCACCGACGAGAAGACCCCCGACAGAGCTTCGACCAATGTCTCGGAAGACGCGTCGGTGGAGGTGGAGGACCGGACCCACGCTGAATCTCATCCGTCGGGTGAGGGCAAAGGCGAGAAGAATCCAGATGTTTCCTCTCCAAACTCCGGAGTTCAACCTCCAGAGTCCTCGGAGGCCGAAAAGCCCTCGGAGAAGGAATGCGCCAAATCCAGTGAGGGCAAAGACGAGAAGAATCCAGACCTGAGGCCAGAAGACGCTCCACAGGTGGAGACTCTAGAAAGCTCCAACACAAGTTCCTCACAGGAAGGAGCCAGTTTGGAGCACTTCTCAAAAGCTGCCCGGCCGAGTAAAAACCAGCCGCGCTCCTGCTCTAAACCGCCGTTCCTGGGAGATCAGATGAAAAAAGAAATGATTCTCAAGAACCTGGGTAACGTAAACATTTGAAACCGGAGTTTGCCTTTCTGCGATATTTCAAATATTTCTCCTCTGCATCTTTGATTTTTTTTTTTCCTCTCTCTCGCAGAATTCCTCTCCAAGGAAAAATGCTTCTCGAAGACGGTGAGTTGAAATTCACACGCGCGCCTCGCTTTCTTTTTTTCTTTTTTTTTATTTTCATTTTCTTTTTTTCCCCTCCGTCTCTGTTCTTCTAGTTCTTCCAGATGGATAAGAAGCAGCTGCTCATCACCAACCTGCCCGAGTACAACGGCTACAGGGAGGAGGACGTCGCCAAACTCCTCCTTCCGTACGGCTTCATCTACGAAGATGAGAACATCTACGTTCTCCATATGCTCAACATGGTAGATCGATCCATCCCATAATAATCACTTTTTTTTTTATTCTTATGGCAAAATCGAAACTTTTATGGGATATTACATACATTTGTACCTTGTATTCCTTTTTTTTTTTTTTTTTAGGCCTTTGTGGCGATGTCATCCACGGATGCGGCGCACCACGTTTTCAGCGTCTCCACCTATAAGGGCATCACGTTCAGGAAACATAAACTGGAGATTCGCATATTGCAAAAAAACATAAACATGACACAGGTAAGAACCCGTTCACCACAGCAATTTATTTTCACTGATAATAATAATAATAATAATAATTTGCCTGAATATTATGAATGTACATATTATGCCGGTAAAAATACAATGAATTGAATGTACATATAAATATAGGTATATTAAATAAGATGTCTATTAAATCCGCTTATTCTGCTGTTTCTCTTCAGTTGGGGTTTTATAAAGAAATGATGAACATGATGAAATCTGTAAGTACCACACACACACACACACACACACACACACACACACACACATTTAAAGTATTTGCCCTGGAGTGGATGACGGAAAAAACTTTTTATGCTGTTTGTCTGTTGTTGCGCAGCCGGTGGTCGGTGACGGAGAGAGAATAATCTACCTCAACAACATTTTACAAAGCGAAAATGGACGACTCAGAAAGAAATTGAGAAAAAAAGGCCCTTACAAAAACTTCATGTCTCTCCTGAACAAGGTGGGAACCCCGCCGGCACGCGCGCACACACGCACACGCCCGCACACGCGTGCTTGAGTGACTCCTTTGGTGGTGCCCTGCAGGTATATATTGAGTGCCAGTCCATCGGTGATGCGGATTGGTACGGGGTGAGGGAAGGCCTCAAGAAAGAGGCCCCCGGTTATGAAGTCCACGGGCTGATGACATCATACAGGAAATGCACAGCATCAAGTGAGTCTGTTTGGGGACAGAAAATGCGTGAAATCACTTTTCTGATATATTCAAAGCATATATGGTACATTTTCATCTTTTGCAGATCCTAAAACGTCGGATCAGGAAGGATTGTGCTTTATAAAGGGGAAAAAAATGAAAACGCGTGCCATCCCGGAGGGCAGCGCCGCACCGTTCAGGTTCACCCTGCCAGGTTTCCCTTTCCTGTTTGCTACTGCGTCTCCGTGGTTTATCATCCCAGGTGAGACACACACACACACGCCACCTGGACCTGCTGGATTTAAACACCTGGACTTTTTTTTTTATTAAGTCAATTTGTTCTTGTCTGCCTTCCAGATTTTGTGACTGTGTGTCGGTATCACATTAAGGTAAAGGCACTTTTTTGATGTATATTTCATATACATGCTGTGTATCTGTGTTCTTCAACTCTTGTTGCGTGTGTGTGTGGGGCAGAAAGCCCCCTCGAGATGCCCCAGGTGCCCCACCATCATGTTAACTGGTCTACCGGAGGAAAAGTACCAGCTGGAGGACCTGGCCCGACTGGTGTGGCCTTACTTTGACAAACCAAACATTTACACCCTGTACTACAACCTCACCGTGCTGACTCTGCAGAGGAGGGTGAGGGCCGCATTCCAACACTGGGCCATTTTTTTTTTTGAAATCCTCCGCGTGAACATTTGATTTTCTCCTTCAGGCCTTTGTGCATTTCAGCGATTTGACCACCTGCCTCAGATTTGTCCGAGACCACCAAAAGGACCCCCTTTCTGTCAGAGGCTGCGCCCTCCGGATGCATTTCGTCCTCCAGGAGCTGCGTCCCCAGCCAGAGGAGGTGCGGAATCCGAGGGGGGGAGGGAATTAAAGGGGGCACCCCCTCTTATTTCCTACCTGTGTTATGAGGCCATCTCTGACCTTCTGTGACTTGTCCTCTTTTCTGCAGATGCACCTGTACACATCTCTGAAGAAATGGTGCAACCCTGTCGGTTGATTTTTATTTTTATTTTTATTTAGTCTCTCTCTCGTCTCTCTGATCCTGAAGTCTTACTGTTGCTGTTGGTTTTTTCAGGGTTTCTCAAACAAGGACTTCCTGGAGGAGCGGCTGCTCTGTGTGGAAATCTCTGAGAACAGCATGGAGGTCATCAAGATGGTGATGAAGATGGTGGCGTCCGCCGCTTCCTTTACCAGTTTCCTGCCGCTGGCCAACAGGGTACGACGACAACACCCCCCACTCCAGTTTTATAGAGTATATATATATATATGTATACGTATATATTCTTTTCGTGTGTCCTCAGATATGCGTGGAGATGAAGAATCCCTGTGGTGCAACGCTGGTGGTGAAGAGGTTCTTCTCTTACGCACCCAACGGTTACTTGCGGTACGTGCGTGTCCTGAAATCAGGGAGGATGATGAGGATGAAGAAGATCAGGATCAACAATTGCTGGATTATTGACATTATTATTATTATTTTTTTTTTCCCCCACAGGAGAAAAGTTAATCGTGTGGAAACGTGAGTAAAAGAGTTTGTTGTTGGTTCTCAGGTGAAGGCTGTGAGCCCAGACCAGGCATCATGTCTATTCCCCAAGAGATTCAAAATGATGGAGGATTTATCTCAATTTGATCATTTTTTTGGTTTTAGTATGGCCAGCCTGAAGCAGCGTCTCAAAGACAGCAGTGAGATCCCCATCGACCTCGGAGGGAAAACCATCGTTATTGAAGATGAGAACACAACTCCTCCTCCTCCTGCTGCTGCTGCTGCTGCTGCTCCTGCCTTCGTAATTAGTGATGATGAAGAAGCTCTAGTCACTCTGGCTCCAGCTTCTGCTGAACCTGCAGCTTCTCACCCCTCCATCCCACGTGACCACGTCCCGGCAGCAGCACCAGTGGGCGCTGATACGCTGGGATCAGAGTCCACCGTGGCTCCTGAGGAGAGCGAGGGACTAGATGCTGAGGGAAGGATACACTCAGCAGGAGCTCCTCACATGGACCAGGACACGTCCATGGCCATTGAAGTGGTGACCACCACCAGCACTCCGCCGAAGAAGAGCTCCTCACCTCCTCGCTCCACCTCTGTGTCACCAGAGAAGCTGAAGGACCACCAGGTGTCAGCAGAGGCCGTCGGCCCAAAAACTGGTGAGGCAGAGCTGCTGCCTCCACCCCAGGGATTAGACCTGAGCCACGTCCACGATGTGGATCGGGAGGACAGGAAGGAGGATTCTGGGAAAACGATGGAGGAGGAGGGGGACAGAGTCCTGGTGCCAGAAGATCAGATGAATCAGGTGCCGGACCGAGGAGAGGATGGAAACATCTGCCCCGAGGAGATGAGGGAGAAGGAAAGTTCTACCACCGACCTGATCAGAGAGGAGAAATCCTCAAAAAAAGATCTGACTCAAGGAGAAAACAAACCTGAGGAGATACCAACAGCTGGAGACTCAGGAACTGAAAATAATCTTCATCACGTCCATGAGTCAGATTCAGGAAGAGAACAACAAGTGGAGGAACCTGAGGAGCAAATCCAGAAGGATGAGGAGCAGCAGGTCTGTGAAAAAGAAACATCTCCGATTTTAGATTCCACTGACGATCAGACAGGAAGTGATCAGAAATCTAAAGATGAGCAGACTGTGACAGAAGAACCGGCGATGATGACGAGGAGGTCCACCAGGAGCACAGTGAAGAAGGAGGCACTGAATGAGAAACCAAGGAAAGAGGAGACGCCAACAAGAAAGAGGCGCACTCCTCCCACGGCAAAGAAGGAGGAGGAGGCCTCATGTGAGATATTAGACCCTGTGGTGGAGGAGGTGCTTCAAGCTGCAGGAGGAAGAGGAAGAAGAGCAAAGAAGACCACCAGAAAACCCAGAGTGGTGATGAAGAAAGAGGAGGAGTCGTATCAGATTGTGGATTCTGTGGAGGAGGACCAGACCAAACCAAAACAGGAGCAGGAGAAAGGGGAGGTGCCTGTGGACTCTGTGGAAGATGATCAAGAGATGAAGAGCTCACAGTGCCTGAGAGAGGAGGAGCCAGCAGCCAGCAAGCAGCAGCAGGAGGTGGATGAGGAGGCGGTTCATGACATCACATGGGAGGAGCTTCAGGCTCTCGTCACCGTGGACGAAATCGTAGAAGAAGAGGAGGAGGCCAAGGAGGACCCATCGCTCCTCTCCTTAAATCCAGAGGTAAAGATCTAACCCGCAGGAGCTTCAGGACTCCTGACCGTTGTATCAGGTCTCTGATTATTTGGGTTTTTCAGACTGCAGAAGAAGCAGCTGTCGAGGAATCTGAGAAAACCTCAACGCCTGTGAAACGCAAACACCACATCGACACAGGTGTGTGTGTGTGTGTGTGTGTGCGTGAATTTCCCCATGTCTCTCCTCCAAATCCAGATGTGATCTTTTTTCATGTGTTTGTCTTCCTGCAGAGGAGAGCGTGGACTTTGTGACAGTGGACGAGGTGGGAGGGGCTGAGGAGGAGGAGGAGGAGGAGGCTCCCAGGACCAAAGGTCGTCCCAAGAAGAAAACCAGGAAGACTCCAGGTAACGTCATATTATCATTTTATTTGGGCTGAGTTCATTTTAAAATGTCATTTCTCCCACAGTCAGAAAATCGACCCGAGGCAGGAAGGTCAAGGTGGAAGGGGAGGAGTCAGCTGCTGGGGTAGCTCCTCCCACTTCCCCCCAGGCCTCCTCCCCGCAGCTCCGGCAGGAGGACGAAGAAGAAGAGGGCGGGGCCAGCGTGAAAGGTGCCGCTTCAAAACCTGGATCAACCTGTCAATCATCCCCTCTCCTCCATCCTTCATCTCGTCTTTTTTCTTCCTCTTCATCAGCGGGCAGGAAGAGGAAGAGCCAGCCGCTCGCGGCAGAGGCCAAGAGATCCTGTTCCGAGTCTCCGCGCGTCTCCGCTGACCTCCGATTGCCGCCGTTCGCTCTCAACAGCCCCCTCGGTGAGACGCGCGCACACACGAGTGCCTCTCCAAGGGTTGTGTGCTTTTTTTTTACATGCGTGTGCGCGTCCCCACAGGTCAGGAGCATGTGGTTCCTAAATCCGGATTCTTCTGTAACCTCTGCCGTGTTTTCTACCTGAACGAGAACGCGGCCAAGGAGACGCACTGCAGCAGCCGCAAGCACTACGACAACCTGCGGGTACGCGCATGCGCACAATAATACACACACACACACACAGGCAAAATAATACACTCGCACACACACACACACACACACAGGCAAATGACACACACACACACACACACACACACACACACACAGACAAATGACACACACACACACAACAGAAAAAATAATAGCCACATATACAGTATACGCACACAAAATGAAACACAAAAACACACACACACTCTGAAACGCACACAGCCTCACACTGATTGTGTTTTTTTTCTTTTCCCAGAATTATTACCAGAAGCTTCAAAACGATCCGACAACAACGCCACATTTTTCGGTCTCTGGTTGAACGTCATTGGGGTCTTTTTTTTATTTTTTTTTTTCGGAATCTGCATTTCTTCACGAATCCTGCCTGAGAGCAAATTCGTAACATGACACCTCTTCCCCGATCCTCGGGAAAAGCCTCAATAAAGATTTTTTTTAATGTAAAAACTACAAAACTGTCCTCATGTTAAACAACCACCAAGTGTGTGTGTCTGTTGTGTTGTTGTAACAGTGAAAAGGTCATATAGAATAAAATGCAGTTAAAGATTTGACAAAAAAACGCCTAACTTTAGCCTTGTGTTGTACGTGTGTGTTTAGGTTGTGTTAAAAGCTTAAACGGACATGGCAATGGCATGCAAAGATAAGGTGCCTCTGCTTATACAAAGCAACACACGTTCACACACACACACACACGTGTGCACACACATTCACACGCACACACACAAAGCTGTAATTATCCAACTTACGCACATAACAGCGTTAACGGGCTCAGCGCGGCCACAGCTCTGACCTGGAATGGAAACGCTGGATATCTGACACATTATACAAGAGGTCGCGACCTTGTAATGGAGTGGATGAGGGGGGGGATTTGGTTTGGTTGTGTAGTTATGAACGCACAACGCTGGTTTGTGTGAACCTCTGCTGAACTGTGAACACACAGCCGTGACCTGAGCTTCATCAATATGCCTTCCTCTGAAGATGATATATACACATATATATATATGTGTATATATACATATATATATACACATATATATATATGTGTATATATATATGTGTATAAATAAAATGTGAGGCAAATTATTCCTCACAAATAGATTCCAGTAGATATTATACCTACTATTTTTTACCAAAACACAAATGACACAGTGAGCAGGCGCGTGTGTGTGTGCGTGCACGCCTATCTTCACTTTTCACACCATCACTACGAAAAAAAAGACTGTCTGGCTGTTTGCCATGTGACCGTCTCCCGCTAGGCGGCAGCATTGAGCCACTGTCAGAGGAAGAGAGTGATGAAAAGGACAGAAGGAAAAACGAAGAGAGAGAGAAATAGTTTGTCCTCGTGGGAATAAAGGGATGAGAGAGAGAAAGTGTGTGTGTGTGTGTGTGTTATCATCATCATCATCATCATCATCATCATCATCAGCAGCAGCTGATGACAACAGAAGCAGAAACCGCATAATGGTGAAGAGGAGAAAGTTCTAATCCGTAAATTAAATATACATCAAAGAGAGAAGAAGAAGAATTCAATTCATCTCCCAACACGCACCGCGCGCGCGTAAAGACGCCGCAACCCAAACCGCGTGCTCGAATAAATCACTGCTCGAGCACTCGTATGTGCGCGCGCAGCTAAAAGTTAGGGCAGAAACTCAGTTTTGGTCTGCAGGTGATTAGTGTCAGTGAGCGTGCGCGCGTCCTGCACGGAGACAGAGGACATGAAAAAAGCCATGTGCAACACACACACGCGCGCGCGCGCGCACACACACAAACACACACAGACACAGAGACACACACTGGCGTGCTGCCAGCTCCAGCACGCTCCAAGCCTCCTCTCGCGCTCCGCTTGCCGCTCACTTTACACCACCCGTCCTTCTGAGAGGAGGGAGGGGGTGAGAGAGAGAGAGAGAGAGAGAGAGAG
>JAFBJU010001435.1:177612-200187 GCA_016785305.1 Colistium nudipinnis
GGAAGGGGAGGGGGGGGAGTCTCTCTGCCTCTCCAGCCGACGCTGGGGTGAGGGAGGAGGGGGAGGGGGGAGGGGGGGGACGGGAGCCCTTGGCCGCCCATTCGCCTTCCAGTTGCCTCCGCACTATATAAACACTCATTGGTGCCTCCGGCTTGACGCACGCACGCACACGCGCACACACACACACACACACACACACACACACACACTGAGGGTGACTTGTACACGCAGCCAGCAGAGAGAGAGAGAGAGAGAGAGAGAGAGAGAGAGAGAGAGAGAGAGAGAGAGAGGGACGCAATTGAGAGGGAGGGGGGGGAGCTCCCAGAAACTGAAAGGTAGAGAGAGGAGGAGTGGAGGACAGAGAGTGAGAGGAGGAGAAGGAGGACGGAGGCTCCTGAGCATCATCTCTTGGATCTTGAAGGTTTCTCCTCAGAGATTTTTGAAACTTTTGCAAAGAGACATTTTCAACTCTTTATTTGGGGGGAAGTTGAGAGAGGGAGAAAAAGAGGGAGAAAGAGAGAGAGAGAGAGAGAGAGAGAGAGAGGGACGCAATTCCTGGAAGAGTTTTGCTCGATTTTTTTTTTCTTTCTTCTCCAAGCTTTAGAAGTGTTTCCATCCCTTGGACAAGTTTAACAAAGTTCAGGACTCATTTTTTCCACGTGTCTCTTAACGTGGGACACCTTGGGACATTGGGTTTTATTCTGCGCTCACGGCCCTAGACACGAGACTCAAAATGAGATTTCTTTCAAACACCAGGACTGTCCCCGGTCTGTGCCTCCACTGATCTGAGTTTTTGGTTGACTTTTTATTTCTGGGTTGTTGTTTTTCTTTTCCCCTCACACACCATCTGAGGAGCTGGTATAACACACGCACACACGCACAGCGCGCGCGGAGTCTCACCTGTGGCGTCTCCAGACGCGTTCATCTGCACTTTTCACGCACAGAAACTTGAAGACTTTTTTTGGGAAGTGTGTGAGAAGAGGAGGACATCACGGTCCATTCATTCTGAGAACACGCTGCTCCGGGGCGCGTAAAGGTGCGCTGCGCTTTTACGCACGAAAAAAAAAACATTTTTATTTTTTTTTTCCAATCATCCCCAGGATCCAAATCTGACTGCACATTTTTCCACATAAATACACTTTCCGCGCTTTTTCCTCCTTTTTGTTTTTTGGGAATCCTCCGGAGCTCCATAGCGCCGGGCTCTCCATCACGATGCTGTTCGACAGCTTCGACCTGGTGTCGGCTCTGGCCACCCTGGCCGCGTGCCTGGTGTCCATGGCTCTGCTGCTCGCCGTGTCCCAGCAGCTGTGGCAGCTCCGCTGGACGGCCACCCGGGATAAAAACTGTAAACTGCCCATGCCCAAAGGATCCATGGGATTCCCCTTCATCGGAGAGACCTGCCACTGGCTGCTGCAGGTAAGCGCGCGAGGGCCCGGGGGTGTGTGTGTGTGTGTGGGGGGGGGTCACGCGTCCGTGTGCGCGATGGAATCCTTCTCATGGATACAAAAAAAACAACGGAACTTTACTTTCGTCTGCATTTCAGTGCGCGCGCTTCTTGAACGCGGTGTGTGATTTGGTGATGCGCTGAGTGCGATCAGATCCATATCGATCATTTTTACCGATCACCAATACTTTGATTTTCCACCTCTAACCTCATTATTAGTGAATTCACACCAACATCTCCCGGGGTTCACATGAGAGATCCGTTATCTGGTCTCCTCTGGAGCCAGTGTGTGTGTGTGTGTGTGTGTGTGCGCGCGCGCGCGCCTCCTCAGCCCGTGATAGACTGGACTTTCCGTTGTGATGACTTTTGCAATGACTTGTGTGTCGCCGTGTGGAGATGAGGTCAGGGGATGATAGGTGATCTGCTGCCCTCTGATTGGCTGAGAGACGAGGCGCAAACAGAAGCCGAGTCTTCAGGCGTGTGCAGACAGAGGAGCTTTGGGCTGAGGTGACTCCAGACTCGGCTTCGCTCCCCGAGGCTTCCACTCAATATTCAGGACGCTGCCTGCTTCTTCAGCTGCTCCACTGACTGACAGGAGACCCGCCGGTGTGCCGGGACGGCGGGGTCATTCCAACTCCCAGAATCCATTTCTGCAGGGTGGATTTTTTTATTCCCCCCCCCCCCATCCATGATTGGTGATGTGACGGTGCAGGAGGAGAAGGACGGATTGAGATGATGCTCTGTCATCAGCTGTCAGACTCCAGGTGTGTGAGTGACCACACCGGGACGTCCCGCTACAGCAGGGGGGGTGAGGAGTGTGGGTGTGTGTGTGTGTGTGTGTATGTGTGAGAGAGCTGAACTCCCGGTGCTCCTCTCCATTACATCTGACACCGAGTGAGACGCGTTCCAGGAATTCACCCGAGGAGCGCGGCCAAGTTTACGCTGGGTGGTGTCAGTCAGAATCGCAAGAAAAAAAAAAAAAAAAAAAAAGTCTGAGTGTCCCCACAAGTAGAGACAAACACACCGGGACCACATCCAAATGTTCAGACTTTGTGTCCAGATCTCCATCCTGTTAGTGGATTGAAATGTCTCCTGGAGGTGGCTTGCAGGAGAAGGAGAAGAAAAGGAGAAAGATGAAGACGGGGCGGGGGGGGGGGGGGGGCCCGGGCTCAGATGCCGATTCACCTCCCAGAGACACAGGATTCCATGGAATGAAGACTTTAAAAGACAGATGTTGTTGTTTTTTAAACTGCAATGAATGAATGAAAACAATCTGATCTTTTGTTTCTTATCTCGAAAGAAAATGTAGTGGTCTCCGTCTCGCCAGTGGGGGGCGCCACCTCTACAGAGTGCTCGCGTGGGTTATTTGAGGAAAAAAAAATGCTATGACGACGACAACATGCGAACATGTTCAGTTTGATCATAAACGCTATACTTTTAAAACTTAAACCTGCGACGCCTGTAAGTTTGGCCACTGGAGGGCAGCAAAAACAACAAACACACTAAGTAGCATGAACCGCAGCGACAGAAAAAACAAAACGCTTATTTAAAAGTGCGACAAAAAAACAAAATGGCCCATCGGAGTCCAACGTTTATTCTCTCTAAGCTCCGGTTTTGGTCTCCACCAACACGTGTCCCACCCCACGATCCTCTGAGGATTAATCGCAACCACTGAGATATTATTATAAATAATATAATATCTTCACTCAGGGTGTGTGTGTGTACGCGCGCTGAAGGCGACTGCAAAAAAAAAAAGTCTTCTTGCATCTTCACTGGCATTTTTATTTTTGCTCCCTCCACCCCTTCTGGCTTAACATAACATCTCCTCCAGATTTCCCCCATAAACACACACTTTTTCCTCAAAGAGTGTGTGAGTATATATACATACAGTATATTTTTACCTCCACACACACGCAGCAGCAGCAACATTTTTTGTGACGGGTCCATTTTAAGGCGATCTGCAGTTAGGAATAGTTTTATGGTCCCTCTGCCAAAGATCTGTCTGCTCCCATTAGGAGCCCAAACTTTCAAACGGGACGGTGCCAAGCAGGAGCTACCGAGCAGGAACACACACGCACACGCGCACACACACATAGACACACACACACGTGCACACGCCCGAATGCCCGCAGAGTCAGCCACCACATTGTGCAGATTTTTTTTAGGACATGAAGTGACCCACCCACACACACACTTTAAGAAACTACACAACTTGATCATAAACTTCCACACAGTTGTGTACACACACACAATTTGTGCCTTTTATTCATTATTTCCACAACTAACATTTAACGCCTACCCGTAATAATAAAATGATTGTTCTCACAACGCCGCAATGGTTTTAACAAACTATACCAAAGTAAATCTACCCTGACTTCAATAAAATGTTTTTTTTTTTGTTATTGTGCGCTTGCAGTTGTTGGGACCAAATATTTGTCCAAGAAAATACCGCATATGAAAAAAATTAAATGAATCTCAGGGTTCGTCGGAGTATAAAAATATACAGATACAGAGACTCGTTTGATCAGAGAAATTAAAACCACAACATTTAAATGAGATTATACATAAATACGCACGCGCACACACACACACACACACACACACACACACATATAGAGAGCTTGGTGCAGACAGCGCTGAATCTGGGTCAGAGCAGAGGAAATGAAGACATGGCACAGAGACAGTGGACTGTACAGTGCGTTTGCGTGTGAGTTTGTGCGATTTAAGTGTCTCAATGACTCTAAAGCCAGAGAGAATGGTGCGTGCGCACACACACACACACACACGCGCACCAACACGCATGCAACATGTGAGATGCTTTTACAAGTAGACAAATTTGGCAGTGAGACAAACTTCCCTAACGACACACAGACACACACACACACACACACACACACACACACACACACACGCACACACACACTAATGCGTTGTCCTTCTGTCTTGTGCAGTGATGAAGTGTAAATGATGGACGGCAGAGTAATAACAGACCTGCAGACCAAACACTCGCTCATCACACACACAGTGATGACAGCTCTCTCTCTCTCCCTCGCCCTATCTCTCTCTCTCTCTCTCTCCTACACCTGGGAGTCGCTCGCTTTATTCCCCCCCCCCAACCCGTCTCCACATAAAAAAGAAAAAAAAAAATCTAAAAAAAACCCTGACCACAGGTCATTATTTCTATTCCAGGTCTCTGTCCCACGGTGCTTTCAAGTGCGCTCGTATTTAGGAGACACATTTATCCAACACTCCACTGTGGTTTTCATAAGACGACGACGACGTAAAATGACTACACAACACGTACACACGCGTTCACAACTGCGCAATCTTTGCGGCATATGAAAAGTTTCACAGCCGTTGACTTTAAATGGATCACTTTCTCGCCAGTATTGGCCGCCGCGAACGTCATGGCGCGCGCATGCGCGCGCGGCAACGGCGCGTTTCCGTCACCGTCGCTACCCACAATGCAGCAGGTTTTGCCGGGACGTCCCCGACAGTGTTTTGTGGGATCCAGCCTCAGACAGAGGCGGGATTGTGAGGCCTGGTGGCTTCATCTATAGAAGGTTCCATGACTGCGGTCCAGCCCACTGTGCGCCGCATAGCTGTGGTTACGCAGTCCCGACGCACCAGCGCGCGCGCGCACACACACACACACACACACACGCGCGGTGTCAATGGAAAGACTTTGAGTCTACACACACACACACACGAAGTGAACATACAGAAGTTTGTGCGCCGATTTTCTTTCTAACATGTGTGTTAGATACATAGTTCATGGAGCGGGCACGGAGGGCAGCCCTTTATGTGTGCGTGTGCATGCGTGTGCGTGTGCAAGTACATGTGGAGCTGTGTTAACATTCAAGGCAGGACCCTTGAACCTCCGGGGACTCTTCTTCTTCTCACGCCCGGGGAACCTTTGTTTTCTCGCCCTCTTTTCACGTCATTGACTGATGAAGAGTAAAATCTCTTTTTCTTCTTCTTCTTCTTCTTCTTCTTCTTCTTTTTTCGGGGCGAGAAACATTTCAATGAAAAAGTGGAAAAACGTTTCTCCTCCGTTTCGTCCATCTCACATTCCGCCTCTTCACAAAAAAAAAAATCGTTTTCTGTGACGGCATCGCTCCGCGTTTTTTTTTTTTTGTCCAATTTTGCTGTCCTCTTCAGTTCCGGTCTTCTCCATCCATCCCTGCTTTTCTTCCTCCTCTTCTTCCTCCTCCTCCTCCTCCTCCTCCTCTTCCTCCTCCTCTTGTTCAGAGTAGCAGGAGGTACTGGCACCGGCCTGCCGTGCCCCTTGCTTCACCCCGGGAACACACTGCTCCCTGGTCCAGCTCTCCTGTCCTGGGGCGACTACAGAACCCAGTGTGTGTGTGTGTCTGTGCGTGTGTGTGTGTGTGTGTGTGTGTGTGTGTGTGTCTTTGTGTCTCTGAGTGTGAAGAACCGTTTCCAGTCCTTTGTCTTCACTTTTCCAGCCAACGTTACAAAAACAGAGGTGAACAGGTCATCAACGCGGGACTATTTCCAGCTGGCGGATGAATACGCTTCTTCTTCTTTTGGGGGGTGAGCAGTGTGTGTGTGTGTGTGTGTGTAAAAACTACAGTTCCCATGTTCCACTCCAGTGCAGCGAGACGTGGTCCAGAGCCACACGCGTGTTATTAACGGGTTTTTGGATCCAATGGCGGCGCAGACGCCGAGAAATGACCTTAAATCTGTATTCCCTTGCAGTGGCGGTGTGTGTGGGTGTGTGCGTGTGTGTGTGTGTGTGTGGGTGTGTGCGTGTGTGTGTGTGTTTGCGTGTGTGTGTGTGTGTGTGTGTGCGTGTGTGTGTGTGTGTGTCAGGGTATTAGCTGGGGTCCCGGGGTGAGTGCTTAGAGAGTTTTGAACAACCATAATCTCCCTTTCTATAATGTCCCCGGGTCAGGGGCCAGCCCTCTCTCTCTCTCTCTCTCTCTCTCTCTCTCGCCCCGCACTCTCTCCCTCTCTCTATTCTCCGTGTTTATTGGCTGAACTAGCCGTAGACCTTCTTCGTTAATCCGTCCTTTCTCAAACCATCTCTCCGCCTCCACCGCCACGCTCTGCGCTTGCTTTCTCTCGCCCGAGCCATTCACACACTCTCTCTCTCTCTCTCTCTCTCTCTCCTCCCCCCTCCTTTTTCCTTCCATCCCTCCTTCTGTCCTCCTTCTCGCCCTCCTGTTTTTTTTTTTTTCTTTTCTCCTCTTTCTCCTGCTCTCTCTGATGTGCTGGCGTGACCGCAAAGGGACGGGGTCCATTGTCGAGCGGAGGACCTGTCGCTCCATTCAAACGCACACACACACACACTCAGACACACACAGACACACACACACACACACACTGGTTCCTTGGTATCTCTGGCACCGGCTGAATGAGTGACAGCTGAAAAGAGAGAAGGAATTCCCTCACAGCCTTTGACCTCCTTTTCCTCTCTCCCTCCTCCGCTGCTGCTTCACTTTAATGTTTAACCTTCAATTTAGTTCCAGCAGATTCATCAAAAAAAAAAAAAAAAAAAAAAACATTTAATAAAACAACCAATCAGCTGTCAGAGACAAACGACATCACCTCGTACTAAATATGCACCAGGCCGACACGGGGATTTCATTCACACCCATTCATCTGTGGATCTATGTCCAGATTTGACATGAAATAAACACACACACACACATACACACACACACACACACACACACATTTAATTGAATTTGGATACACACGTTCATATGGTCATTTTCTTCTACTGTTTCCCATTAGCCCACAAATCCTCTCTGCCCTCACTCAGCGTCACGCTGATATTTCACACACTCACACACACACACACACACACACTCACACACACACACACTGATCTGAGTAAACATAATTAGCCGTGTTTTTTTGTCTTGCCCTAATAAAAGAGTCATTTGTTGGACATTTCCACTGAGCTACAAAGAGGACATTTATAAGCCCGGGCCCAGGTTCGCCCCCAGGCCAACCCCAACACAACAGACGGCCGCTTATTTTTAGCACGGTCCACACGCTAGCTGCCTCTGGTGTGTGTGTGTGTGTGTGTGTGTGTGTCAGAGAGAGAGAGAGAGAGAAAATGGGACCTGGAGATTTCAGAGGAGTTTCGGGGATTTTGGTGCGGTGGGTCGTAAAATATCGAACGTGTGGCAATATACCGTGAACACGCCGACACGCGGACGCGCACCGGAATGATTCATTTGAATAATCTCCTTTTCTGCAACACACGCAGAACGTGACGCGAGGAGACAAGATTTCAGCCGCGGCCGAAATCCGAGTTAAATACGAGCCACTTTCAAATTGAAACACGAGTTCAGTTTCTCGATCGACGACACAACGCGCACAAGCCACACTCACACAAAAACCTCCCTGCTCTCTGGTTTCTGTCTTTACGCTCCTCAACATGTCTTCACATTTACAGCCGCCGCCGACTCCAGAGCGGTTTCACACACACACACACACACACGGACACACAGACACACACACGTACGTACGTACTCACACACACACAAATACGCACATACACACAAACACACGTACGTACGTACTCACACACACACATACGCACATACACACGGACACACACACGTACGTACACACACACACACACGGACACACACACATATGTACGTACTCACACACACACACATACGCACATACACACGTACGTACGTACTCACACACACACACGGACACACACACGTACGTACTCACACACACACATACGCACATACACACGGACACACGGACACACACACGTACGTACACACACACACACAGACACACACGCGTACGTACTCACACACACACACACACACACATACGCACATACACACACACACACAAACACATGGACACACACACGCACACATGCACATACACACACACACAGACACACACACGTACGTACGCACTCACACACACACATACGCACATACACACACACGGACACACACACGTACGTACTCACACACACACATACGCACACACACGCACACCGACTGCACGCACGCGCACACACACACATCATGTTTTGTGCCTCTGCCGCCAGCTTGTTCTCCTCTCCGTTGCTAGGCAACATATCCACAAGAAGAGGAAAAAAAAGAAAAAAGCTTTAAAACTTTATGCCCACCATCATCAAGAGAAACCTCTTTATGGTTTTCAGCTCGCATCAGAGTTTGCTGCCTGTGACCTCGCTGGTAAAATCAGCCGTAATGTTGTGGTGGCAATTTTGGTTTTTGGGATTTTTTTTTTTTCTTCTTTTTTTTCTTTTTTTTTTACTAAACTGAGCCAGTGTTTACAGCCACGGCTCCTTCACTTCACTGCGGCTCTGAGGAAAAGTGTGTTTCGGTGGCGTGTGCAATCAGTGTGAAGCTGTGACGCCCGAGTCTCGACGGCGACGTCTGCGGGTGTGTGTCTGAGTGTGTGCGTGTGCGCGGTTATGTACGAGTTCTACGAGACGCGCGGCGTCATTACATCACAACTTTTCCATGCACTCTCTCTTTGTGCGTGTGTGTGTGTGTGTGTGTGTGTGCTTTGCCAAGTTTGGGAGTGGGGGGGGCGGGGTGTACACTTCTCACCTTTAAAGCTAAATGTCATCCAGACCACACCCCTGTCTTGCACAAACACACACAGACACACACAGACACACACGCACACACTAGTCGTTCAGTGTAGCTTTTTGTTTTCCATTTTTTGCCGTGATTACGACAGATGAAAACCTTCAGTCCGCTGCCAACATGTGTGTGTGTGTGTGAAAAGAAAATATAGAGAAGAAAATAGAAAACGTGTGACGAGATATACACACATAATGTCACTGTACACGTACACACACACACGCACACACGCAGAGTACACAATCGACCCAATCTGACGCTGTATCTTAAGAGTGTGAAAGGGAGCCTTGTCTCACTGCCTGAGGAACTCCCTTCAAAATGTGTGTGCGTGTGTGCGGGTGTGTGTGTGTCTGTGTGTGTGTGTGTGTGTCTGTGCGCGTGTGTGTCGGCAGGCCTGCCAGGCAGACATACTTAACCACTCTACATCCATGTGGCAGCAAAATGTAGCTTGGAAAACAACCCCACTCTAACACACACACACACACACACACACACCCCGAGGGCTCCAGAGGCCAGCCGGCGACCTGGTGTGTGTGTGTGTGTGTGAGTTAATGTGTGTGTGTGTGTGCGTGCCACAGTAGAAAGAGGAAGTGTACAGGAGCTGTGAAAACACTCGGGGTCAACAGTTTGTACTCAGACGGATCAACAGAGAGAGAGAAATCAGCCCAAAACGTTCCCAGCCACGACGAGAACACGGACCAGAATGCATTGCGGCTGCGAGACGGGGGACGAAAAAATAATACGCCGACGCGCTGCAAAGACTTGTTCACGTCCTCATCACGCAGTCGCGCGCAGGCAGGTGGGGCGGGGGCTAATGAACTGTCTGGAAATCAGGCCGAAGCATCTGCGATTCATTTAGGTCACGCAGAGAGAAACCTTCAAATCACACGAGACCCCGAGTTGCTCAGAGCAGATTCCAACACGCGTGTGAACACGTTCATCAAAAAAATTAAATAAATCAATAAATATGTCACAGATTTTCAAAGTCGTCCATGGCTTAAATGCTCTCATTTAAATACGAGGACGGAAAGGCGGGACATGTTTGAGCCTACCTTCCGTGTTTTCGCCCCCCCCCCCGTGGACACGCGTGTCCTTCACATGGCCACATCCACACGCTGTCAAAGAAGAAGAGACAGAGAGGAGGGGGGAGGCGTTTTACATCAAAGGCCCAACAAACAAACAAACTACAGCTCCTTACAGTTGTGATGCTGTCTTGGACACACAACTGCGGGGCAACAATGTCCTCAGGTTGCATCACACAGACACACAAACAGGCACACACACACACAAAGACACATGCTGTGAGATTTGTGTTTCCAACCGACAACGCTAAACGTAGCAGCCGAAGGAACCCGTATAGTGTACTTGTGTCTACCCACACAAAAAGTTAGGCTTCAGCTGGGACACACACACACACACACACACACACACACACACACACACACACACACACACACACCAGATTGAATACAAATATATAAATACAAGTTCGTTCCTCTCGGCTCGAGACGTGGAGTCAGAGGTACTTTTTTTTTTTTACAGCACCACATAGTACGTCTTCTTGGCCCGTATGTTTACACATGTTACCCATGGGTGTGTGTGTGTGTGTGTGTGTGTGTGTGCGGGTGTGTGTGCGCCTCACACTGGTACATATCTCTTTCCCCAGGAGTAAACTGGGGTCAAACCAGTTAGTGTTGTCACGGCAATTTGCAGTTAGGCCCCTGTGTGTTTGTTTGCTTTCCACATCGCTTTTGTGGATTTTATGAATTTGGAGTGTGTGCCAGTGTGTGTGTGTGTGTCTGTGTGTGTCTGTGTGTGTGTGTGTGCGTACATGCATGGGTGCTTTTACTGTATGTGCAGGAGAGTGTGCCGGTGAATGAGCGGTGTGTTTGTCTGCAGGAGCTGGTGTGTGTGTGTGTTACTGTGTTGTGTGTGTGTGTGTGTTACTGTGTTGTGTGTGTGTGTTACTGTGTGTGTGCGCGTGCGCGCCCTCAGGCTGATGTATATTCTTTTCACTCAAACAGCCCATTTACAGTTCTGGGGTCGGCTCCCTCGCGCTCCGCCGTGACCCCGGAACGTTTAGAGGTCAGCGTCAAAGCTGAACTGGGGTCAGCCCGCTAACTGACTCCAGCTCTCCTGTCCTCTGGGGCTCAAACTGTGGGGCGGGGGGCCCAGAAGGGGCCGCCGGGACTCCTGTGCCCGGTCCAGAGTGTGGAGAAAGGGTTTTTTTTAATAGCTACATTTGTGGCCAGTTATTTCTTGGAATGAACCCTCCCTCCCTCTCTCTCTCTCTCTCTCTCTCTCTCTCTCTCTCTCTCTCCCCCCGTCCAGGGTTCGGGTTTCCACGCGTCCCGGAGACAGAAGTACGGCAACGTGTTTAAGACGCACCTCCTGGGGCGTCCGCTGATCCGGGTCACCGGCGCCGAGAACGTGCGGAAGGTTCTGATGGGCGAGCACACGCTGGTGACGGTGGACTGGCCCCAGAGCACCTCCACGCTGCTGGGTCCCAACTCGCTGGCCAACAGCATCGGAGACATCCACCGCAAGAGGAGGAAGGTCAGGACGCACGCCAACGCGCACGCGCACACACACACACACACACAGAGAAAGAGAGAGAGAATCAGTGTAAAACTATCCCTCTGCCTCCGTCTTATCAGCATCGTTCTGGCTACTGAAGCGTGAGAACATCCTCCTCCCCATCCCTCCATCCTCTCATCTACACGGAGAGAGAGAGAGAGAAAGAGCGAGAGAGAGAGGGGGGGAGAGAGAGAGAGAGGAATCATTGAAATTAAGAGGCAAAGATAGAAAGAAACAGACAAACAGATAATTGAAGGTGGATAGATTGGAATCTCTCTCTCTCTCTCTCTCTCTCTCTCGCTCGCTCACTCTCTCTCGCTCGCTCGCTCACTCTCTCTCTTTTCTTTGCCAGGACCATTTCAGGTAATCAGCCACTTAGCTCTCCCTCCTATTATCCCCTTATCCCCCAGGCACATACCTTCCTCTCTCCTCTCTCTCTCTCCCCAACACACACTCACACAATCAGACACACACACACACACACACACACACACACACACTAACAAACCCACATGTTTGTTTGCACATACACACAACGGTCCAGATTGAGAAGAACCCCAAAAAAAGGCAGAGCTCCGCATCATTTCCTGTAAATCAACTGTCTCATTTTCTCCGGATCCACCATGGACGAGGGAGGGAGGGAGGGGGGCCAAGAGGGGGGGGGGGGGGGGGGGGGGGGGGGGGGGGGGGGGGGGTCAGGTTGCCCGGGGATGGAGAGGGGATGGCTGGGTCTAATCCGGGCTGTGATCCTCTCTCCTCTCCCCGGAGACCCCGGCACTAACCTCATGTAATGACCCCTGATTATGGAAGGCTGCCTCCGACACGACACAAAGACGGGCTTTCTGTGGGCGCACACGCACACACGCACACACGCACACACGCGCACACACACGCATGCACACGCACACACACACACACCATTCGCTGCTTTCAACCCATTCATAGAAACGTACGAGAGAAGGTCACAGAGGTCAGCCGGGCAGCGTGTGTGTGTGTGTGTGTGTGTGCGCGTGTGAGTGTGTGTGTGTGTGTGTGTGTGTGTGTGTGTGTGTGTGTTGGCCGCGCTCTCCCTGCTGTTTTCTGGGTGATGAAACTAAGTCAACAGGCAGAAGCGAAACAACATCAACTGAGAGAAAGACGGAGCGACTGTGTGACCCACTGGACCAGAAATGCTCCTGTGTGTGTGCGTGTGTGTGTGTGTGTGTGTGTGTGTGCGGTTTTCATACGGAAAAACAATCTTCACACAGCACATTAGCCTTCGGTGGATCAACAGAGCCAGTTTCCACATAACCTCGTGTTCAGCTAGGAAACTCACTCCATGGTTTTCCACTACGGGGCCGAGCGGGGCCACGCATCACCCCCCGACTCGACAACAACATCATCGGACGCACACAAAAAAAAAACACACAACTCTTTGTCACTTTGAGACTAAATCTCACACGTCTTCATCACTTGCCTGAGGAATCTATTATCCACTTAGACACTTTGGACACACATGCAGACAGATTCTCTCTCTCTCTCTCTCTCTCTCTCTCTCTCTCCACGATCGCCCTCCGGCCGCTCCACATTTTCCTTCCCCCGTTGTTTTTCTTTCTGTTGGAAACGGCACGAAATCGCAAAATTTAGGAGAACAGAGAGAAAATCAGGCAGAGGGAGATAAAAAGAACAGAATAAACCTCAACAACCTGTCCTCCTCCTCCTCCTCCTCTTCTTCTCCTTCATCTGTCAGTGATGCTGCGTCTGCCTCCCCAGCTTCTGCTCATCACCAGTAGAGGGCACTGCCAATTGGACCGGGGGTTTATTTATATGTGTCGAATATCAACACACGTGTGCACGTAGATACGTAAAATGCAGCTGCAGCAAAGAAATCTGTGAAAAAGCCAAATTGGTTTGGATATCAAACATTGGGAAAGCAAAAAAAAGCACTCTCGTATGATTTAAGATAAATAATCATCAGATTTAGCCTTCTTCTTCTTCTTCT
The DNA here is from genome assembly GCA_016785305.1 of Colistium nudipinnis. NCBI lineage: Eukaryota > Metazoa > Chordata > Actinopteri > Pleuronectiformes > Rhombosoleidae > Colistium > Colistium nudipinnis. The sequence goes on from JAFBJU010001435.1 coordinate 191,240, forward strand.
TCTTCTCTCAATATTGTCAGTTTTGTGGTATAAACCTAACAACTCATATCATGCAGCGACGGTGTAGATGCAGGGGGACGAGAAGAGGAGTAAAAGGCTTGTTTTATATAAAAAATAAAAAAAGGGGATAGATGAAGGGGCAGGGAGAGACGGGAAGAGGTGGGAGTAAAAAAAAGAGAGAGAGAGAGAGAGAGAGAGAGAGAGAGAGAGAGAGAGAGGAGGGCCGAGGGAAGAATAAAGGAGTCTTTACATGTCTGTGGAACCAGCAGCTCGCAGCACTTTCACATAATTTAAGACATATGGACGTTATTAGGACGGCCGTGTCTGTGTGTGTGTGTGTGTGTGTGCGTCTGCATCAGTGTGTGTGTGTGTCAGAGTCTAGCAGTGTGTGCGCAAGAGTGTGTGCGTCTTTAAGGCTGTGTCTTTGCGCTGCAGGCTACAGAAGACAGTCACGTTTTTGTGGTGCAGCAAAAATGACTGTTGTACTGAACACACACACACACACACAGAAAGACACACACGTGCACACACACACGCAGACAGAAACACACACTTGGAAGGTCCCAGAGTGACACTGCAGAAAAACGGTGTTTGATTGGCAGCCAGACCAAGTGGAGATACTGTGTGTGTGTGTGTGTGCAGGTAGTTAAAGGCCAAGACTCAGAAAGGTAACTATAGGTCAGACCAACACACAGACACGCGCACACACACACGTCCGTATATACACACACAGTATGACTCACTGGTTCTACAGTAGCTCAACCCTGCTGCGCTCTCTCTCTCTCTCTCTCTCTCACTGTTTGTGTGTGTGTGTGGGTCTGTAGGAATAGCCATGTAGTCTACTCAACCAAATTGACCAATTAAACATAATCCAGCACAGACGGGTTAAATGGATAAATTCACAACGTTGCACAACCGTCTCTGGGCTTCACAAATATTTTCACCTTTTCACGCCATTTTATTTATTTTTTGGCTCGGGGAAAAATGTGCCATGATAATTCCCAAAAAATAACAACAAAAGTTTGTCTACATAAGCACACGGCCCACTATAAACAAATCCCCCAAAATTCACTGCAGCGGGAAACGACTCCATGAAAAACACGAAAAAAGCACCTTGAGGTGAATTCTAATTCAAATCTCATTTCTCGAAAGAAACGCCGCGGCATCATCTTATCTTAACGAGCCGTGTGGCCGGTTTCCTGTCAGCCTGTCCTGAGGTCAGGTAGCGTGTTTAATCCCTGGCGGTCGGGTCACGTAAGCTGATCTGAGACCAGCTCAACGTCTCTGTGATCCGGACTAACCCTCACCCCGCACACGCGTGCACATATGCACACGCGGTGCAACTCACACACGCGCGCCTCCGCAGCAGCAGCAGCAGCTCAGTGGACTATTGTTCATTCATTCAGAGGACGGCGGGGGGAGGGAGGGAGGGAGGGGGCGGGGCTTGGAGGAAGGAGAGAGGGCAACGGAGGAGAAGAGGGAAAAAGGAGGAGGAGGAGGAGGAGGAGTGCCCAGCTGATGGTTTGGTGGCTAAAACATCAAAACCTCAACAACCACATGGACCCTCGCTGTCCAGAAGCTTCCATTGTGTCTCTGGGACAAGCATGCGTGTGCGCGTTAACGCACAGGAAAACCGTGTGCACGTGCACGTTAAAGTCGTGCACATTTTAAAGCAGCAAAAAAAATAAAAAATTGACAGTAAGTTGACACTGAGTGAAGTAAAGTCGGAGTCAGCTGTAAAACGTCGTCTTGTAGTAAAAAAAAAAAAAAAAAAGAAAAATGGACAGAAACCAGTCGTGGATCCAAAGTTCAACAAGCGTCTGACTTATCATTTCTTCCTAATATAAAATTTGCTTGTTCAAATGTTCCAGTCTCACTTCATTGAGCAGAAAACTCAAACCATGTGTATCAGCGGCCGAACTTACAACTCAACAATGAGCTGCATTGCCATGGCGATGAACAGGGACCACGTCTGAGATGAGGTTGAAATATAAAAAAAGAAAGAAAAAGTGTGTTTTTGGTGAATTTTTCGAAAACCGAGGAGCCGCCTCGTGTGCGTTTTAACAATGAACTCTTTCAAAAAATGTGGAAATAAAAAAATAAAAGGTCTGCAGCCATCGTGAATGTTATTTATCCAAATAACGCCAGGTGTGACTGACGGATTGGTAGTCAAATATAATAAAAGCTCCGTTCTGCAGCCTTCGTCACCTCTTCATCATCTCAGGAGTCAAATCGGAGCCCGACGTTATTTATCCAAACAACACCGAGCGCTGCTGACGGATTCATGCAGAGAAATACTACGAGACGGCAGGAATTTAAAAATAAACTAATATATTTCAGGAAATCTCGAGAAAAAGAGAAACCAACAACTGTTTATATATATATATATATATATATACATATAAAAAAATGCCATACAGCTCCAGCTGTGGAATGCTTGGAATGCATGATCATTTGTGCGCATGTCATTCCAATCTCGCCGTCTGTCCCTCCAGGTGTTTGCCAAAGTCTTCAGCCACGAAGCCCTGGAGTCCTACCTGCCCAAAATCCAGCAGGTGATCCAGGAGAGCCTCCGAGTGTGGAGCTCCAACCCCGAGCCCATCAACGTCTACAGGTGAGCGGGCGCAGCATGGCGTGGCTGGGTGGCGTGTTTGGATAGAACACGCGTGACGTGTGTCTTCCTCTCCGTGTGTTCAGGGAGACTCAGAGGCTGTCCTTCACCATGGCGGTGAGGGTCCTGCTGGGCTTCAGAGTGTCTGAGGAGGAGATGAGGCACCTCTTCTCCACCTTCCAGGACTTTGTGGACAACCTGTTCAGTCTGCCCATCGACCTGCCGTTCAGCGGCTACAGAAAGGTAGGAAAAGTCAAATCACGTTGGTAAAAAAGGCAAATCCCGTCTCAAAGTTCAAATCCCGTCTGAAAGCTCAAATCACGTCTGAAAAAAACTCAAATCCCATCTGAAAGTTCAAATCACGTCTGAAAAAAACTCAAATCCCGTCTGAAAATTCAAATCACGTCTGAGAAAATGCTAATCACGTTGGAAAAAAAGTCAAATCCCGTCTGAAAGTTCAAATCACGTCTGAGAAAATGCTAATCACGTCGGGAAAAAAAGTCAAATCCCGTCTGAAAGTTCAAATCACGTCTGAAAGTTCAAATCCCGTCTGAGAAAATGCTAATCACGTCTGAAAAAAACTCAAATCCCGTCTGAAAGTTCAAATCACGTCTGAAAAAAACTCAAATCACGTCTGAAAAAAAACTGAAAACTCAAATCACGTCTGGAAACGTTCACATGCTAAATATGCAGCTTTTAAAAATAAAATTAAAATATGGAATATTATGTCACGTGTTCAAATAGCTTGTATGTTCACGCCAGTAAACGTGACTGTGTGTGTGTGTGTGTGTGTGTGTGTGTGTGTGTGCGCAGGGCATCCGTGCGCGCGACACTCTGCAGAAAAGCATAGAGAAGGCCATCAGGGAGAAGCCCCTGTGTTCCCAGGGGAAGGATTACAGCGACGCACTGGACGTCCTGATGGAGAGCGCCAAGGAGAACGGCACCGAGCTCACCATGCAGGAGCTGAAGGTAACGCACAACCGCGCACACACACGCCTACGGGCCGGAGGAGACGCAAAACCGAGCGGAGGTCACCGGGTCAAAGGAGAGTTAACACACGGAGCCCAGGAACACGCCAAGTCGACACACAACGTGGAACACACTTAGTGTTGACACGCTAAAGTGCTGCACACAGACACGCAAACATCATCATACACATCTTTGTGTAAAATACGACGGCAGGTATGTCGCGCCGGCGCACACGCACGCGCGCACACGCACCCACTATTTACCTATTAAAGTCATTCCGAGGAATTCTGTGGAAACTCAACTCTCTGCGCCTCTCTGCGGTTCCTGGGTGAAGTCCAGGGCCCAAAATAAGTCAACACTCCCCCTGCGAGGGGTCTGAAAGAGGCCTCCTGTGCGCACACACGCGCGCGCACACACACACACACACGCACATGTATAAATACACACACAACGTGAAGCGGGGGAGGCCCAGGCTGAGGCGTGCCGCTCGGTGTTATTTATTCCAGGACCCGCATAATGGAGCCGGAGCTCTTGGTATCGGATTAGACCGAGTCGATATATATATATATTTTTTTTCTCACAACACGTCGCGCTTCGGGAATTATTATATATATATATTTTTTTTTTCCCGGGCTGGGATTGGACCCAGGCAAAATCGCGGGCCGGAGGAATCCACCTTCCCATTCATCATTGCCATCCCCTTTGCAGGAGTCCACCATCGAGCTGATCTTCGCCGCCTTCGCCACCACGGCCAGCGCCAGCACCTCCCTCATCATGCAGCTCCTGCGCCACCCGCCCGTCCTGGAGCGCCTGCGGGAGGAGCTGAGGGCGCGCGGCCTCCTGCACAACGGCTGCCCGTGTCCCGAGGGCGAGCTGCGCCTGGACACCATCGTGAGCCTCAAGTACCTGGACTGCGTCATCAAGGAGGTCCTGAGGCTGTTCACGCCCGTGTCCGGCGCCTACCGCACCGCCACGCAGACCTTCGAGCTGGACGTGAGGCACCTGTCAATCGTGATTCCAAATCCCGCCCCCTTTTTTTTTTCCCTCTAAAGCTCTCTTATTTCCTGTCCCCAGGGAGTCCAGATTCCCAAGGGCTGGAGCGTGATGTACAGCATTCGCGACACCCACGACACGGCCGCCGTCTTCAAGGACGTGGACGCCTTCGACCCGGACCGCTTCAGCCAGGAGCGCGGCGAGGACAAAGAGGGCCGCTTCCACTACCTGCCGTTCGGCGGCGGCGTGCGCTCCTGTCTGGGCAAGCAGCTGGCCACGCTCTTCCTGCGCCTCCTCGCCATCGAGCTGGCGAGCACCAGCCGCTTCGAGCTGGCCACGCGGCAGTTCCCCCGCATGGTGACGGTGCCCGTGGTCCACCCGGTGGACGGCCTGAAGGTCAAGTTCTACGGCCTGGACTCCAACCAGAACGAAATCATGGCCAAGTCGGAGGAGCTGCTGGGAGCCACGGTTTGAAGGAGTGGAGGATGATGGAGGTGAAGGGGGGAGGGGGGAGGGGGAGGGGGGGGGGGGGGGGGGGGAAGAAGGAGAAGGAGGAGGAGTTATCTTCTCCTCTCCAGAGGGTTGGAGGTGTTTCACGAGGAGAAGAAAAAAAAAGTGATGATGATTGGGAAGAAGCTGCCAAAAAAAAAGAAAAAAAGTTCAAGTATTCAGTGTATTTTTTTAAAATAAATATACAAAGTAAATGTATAGGAAAAAAAAGCAAAAAAAAAAAAAAAAAAGCTATGTATGGCCTAGTGCACAAGGGGCGAAAGCGAAAGGACGGTGGCGGAATGAAACAGGGTATAGGATGAAAGAAGAGAATGATAGAATTTATGGAGCGTCCCATTTCAGTTTGGCAGGGTGAGAAGTCCAAATTGGTAAATCAAGAAATGGAATCTTGCCACAGCGGCTCAGACTGGGTCCGACGAGGAGAGCTCACTCCTTGGCGTGAAGTGGGCCGTCGCGCTATGTGGGAAATGTAGTTCTGAAGAAACACGCCGCATTTGACTAAAAAGGGGCCACTTGCCTTTCTTCTCAGCAATTTTCCACATTTCTTCCATTCCTTTCAAAAAACGTCAATTTTTTTCAAACCCACCATCCTCACAAAGAAATAGGGATCCTCCACGGGGTCACACTCCGCCAGTCTCGCGGAGACCACTTCCCCCGGGATAGAAATTCCAGCTGGAAGATGAAAACCATCTTTCTGGCATCCGACGGCTCGGCTTCTAAATGACAAACCTTCAAAAAAAAAAATAATAATAAAAAAAATAAAAAAAAATGAGACAAAATACAAAAACTGCACTCACAAGAAACTAAAAAAACAAACAAAAAAAAAAAAAACAATATTTAAGCCGTCTCCATTTTCCGGGTTTTCTTATTCCCAGTGTCTCCAGTGGAACCAGTTGATTTTCCTCTCTACGATCCGTGTTGACTCTCAATGTCACCCCTGCATTTATATATTTCTATATATTTATATATAGATATATATATATAAATATAGCATATCCAAGTGAACTTGGTGGTGTGTGAACTCAGGTGCTGAGTAGACATAGTGGTAAATGATGAATGAGCCTTAGCTTTTTTTTTTTTTTTTTTATATGTAACTCTGAATGACTGCACATAAAGAGACTATCACTTCCTGTTGTGGTTCCACATCTGGGCCGATTATTTTTTAAATGATTTCTTTGATCACATGAAGAGAGAGAGAAAAAAAAAAAACACATATCAGGGGTTTTTCTGCATTTCTGTACCCCCCCCCCCCCCCCCCCCCCCGCCAGGAGGCAATTTTGGTGGCACAAACAGAATTAAACACTTGGCCTCACACCACCTTCCAGTAAGTGAATCCAGGTCAGGCAGTGATCAGATCCAGGCCTGCTTTTTTTTTTTTTTTTTTTTTAACCTGAACCTTGAACTGTCTGAACCTGTGCTTTGATGTATCGAGCACACGTGGAAATTGTGCCCGATGGTGGACGGGGACTTTTATCTGTGGACACCACACAAAGGACTCGCTCTGGTGAATGGATGAACATTCCTGAGCTGGGAGGGAGGAGGAGGAGGAGGAGGAGGAGGAGGAGGAGAGACGATGACCCACATACATGCTGCTTGAGTGTTGCTCTGTCATTCTGTGTTTGTTTCTTTGGATTTTTTCGTTTTTTTTTTTTTCCCGCCTTGCTGCTCCTCCAATCAACGCTAAGAATGCAAAAAAAGGATGAATTCCGCCCTTGGAGAGGCTTTACGAGCTGAAAGAGATTTTTTGGGGGTTGGAGGTGATGGCACAATCAGGCCTCTCAGCTCCCAGGTGCGGAAGGCTTCCCGCAATGGACCTGCGGCACATTCTCGAAACCCCTCGGACAGAGTCCGAGCTGGAGAGAGATAAGGACCAATGGGATTTCAGGGGAGGGGCGGGGCCACGTTCAGAGGGCCTTCTATTATTGGGCCATCCTGTTGTCCGATAACATGGCGGATGCGATCTGCCCGTGCCAGACATTGTTCGCTCCGACGACACCACTGATTCTCTTCACGGAAACAAAAAATATGAAAATAGATTTTTGCTGCTTTTCCTGTGTATATTTTCTAATTGAGAGTTATAGATTGCAATAGTGCTTTTATTTCCCTTTATATACATACATACATATATATATATATATATGTATATATGTATGTAGTAGCTGATTAAAGTATTTGCATTTTGTGAGCGCAAAAAGAGCATTTATAGGTTATAGTGTATATGAATTTGTACAAGATGACATTCTTTAGCCAGCCATGGGGAAAATCAGCTATTTACATCTACTAATCTAACCTATTAATGTTATTGTACGATTAATATTGTTGTTATAAGATATTTGAAATGCTATTTTTTATTCTATTACAGATTTAGAGTTTTTAGCCTCAATAAGAAGGTCTTTGGTAAATATTGGATGTGTTTAGAATGTTATGTATTTCAGTTATATTGTAAACAGTGTTTAAAATGTTAATATTGTTGATGACTGTAATAATTATTATTATTATTTGGTTGTGTTATTCAGACTTATTATCGCTGCATTTTATTTGATATTAATTATGGAGAACAGAAAGCACTTGCGAGGTATGTCTATTTTTGAAGTGCCATGCGACTACACTTCCTCTCCCCTGTTGGTTTCCTTCTGTACATAAAATGTGTATTTTTTCTTTCATTTGGTGGAGAAATTCACCCCCAGTTCTACGCTACTCTTCCTTTTTTTTTCTTTTCTCCTTTTCTTACCGTGGTGGTTCAATGTACTCCTGTAATAAACTATAAAGTCAAAAACGAGATCTGAACCCCGGGGAGTTTGAGTAATATTTTCCATCTGAAAAACAAAAACAAGGCGTGAAGACGCAGCACATTTCAACAATACGCGCACCACAGCATCCAACACATGGCACGCAGCGCTCAAACACCCCATGACGCGGAAATCCGAAAACCTGCCGATGCGTGGAACAAGCTGGGACCAGATGCCGGCTGTCCATTGAAATAACCTGTTCATCGGCCATTTGGAAGTTTTATGATCAACCGTCCTGCTGGGAGGATTTTCTACCGCTGTCACCAAGAGGGCTCCACCGCAGCTTTATGGCGACTGCATATCAGACAGAGAGAGAGAGAGAGAGAGAGAGAGAGGGGGGTCGTGCAAAAACAAAGACTTGTTGAAGAAAAAGACCCAGTCTCAGTTTTTCAATCTAAAGCTAAATGCTGAAATACACCAAGTGATCAAATACTTTGAATATATATCTTTTTCCAGATTCAGACCTGAGGCCTTGACGCACACGCATAAATAAGAATAATCGTTGAGTTGAAAATAAAATGCAGAAGTCACGCCGGGCCTGGAAAACGTATTTTCTCGCCAGAACACCAACTCGCCACATTAAAAAAAAAAAAAATGAATCCAACTTAAATATAATACAGATTCAAATCATTTTAATGTCTGTATGTAAATCTGAGTCTTATGGGCTCCGAGTTTGTTTTTGTTTGACCCAAAGATGTCATACATGTGGGCAATAATAAGGAGAACTTTTCCAACCAGAAAAAAAAGCCAATTTGTGATACGTGATCAGGAGCGAGACTGTGTGACCTCACACATGAAACTCTTCCGTGCAATTTGCAGGAAATGTCGTGCGCTCTGTAAAAACGTGTGCCACGCCGAGGCAGAAAGCGCTCCCCTGGCTCTCGGCACCAGGGCTGACCACCGAGGCCCCAAATGTGTGTTTTTATCCTCCTGCCAACAGATCGCTGCGGTCTGAGAACACGAAGAAGAAACAGAGTTTTTTTTTTTTTTTTTTTTTGTTCCCCTTCAGCCTGATCGAAGACAGAAACAGAGGACGAAAGAGGAAAAGAGAGAGAGAGAGAGAGAGAGAGAGAGAG
>JAFBJU010001435.1:200744-221311 GCA_016785305.1 Colistium nudipinnis
AGAGAGAGAGAAAAAGAGAGAGAGAGAGAGGGAGAGAGGGAGAGAGAGGGAGAGAGGAGAGAGAGAGAGAGAGGAGAGAGAGAGAGAGAGGGAGAGGGAGAGGGAGAGCTATTACAATCAGCACGGATGTGAAACACACAAACGCTTCAAAGATGTGCACAGACACAAATACACACAAACGCATCCAAGGAATTTAGAAATGAATGATAACACAAGCAGCATGAATATAAAATAAGACACACACACCAAAACACACACACACACACACACGCACGCACGCACGCGCGCCTTTGGGAAGAACACAGGGTTCAGTTGTGTTTGTTTGTCGTTTTGCCGCCAGGAGATGCTCAGTAAATACTCCACTGATGAACCGCTTCATCAGTGTGTGTGTGTGTGTTTGTGTGTGTGCGTGCGTGTCTGTGTCTGTGCGTGCACACGGGGCGAGTGACTGACCTGTTTTTTGTCATGTTGTGTGGTGTTGTCGTGAGAGCATAAATACGTGACACAAGTGTTACTGCCTCAGTTATACAAGTGAAAAACTCAGGGAAACACACAAACACGCACACACACACACACACACACACACACACACACACACACACACACACACTGAAACAAAAGTAGAGTGTCAGTTAGATGTTAAAACCTTCTTTTGCACAACACAACTTATTAAAGATAATGCACATGCACAACCTCCATCGGGGGGGGTGGGGGGGGGGGGGGTGGAGGGGGCGGAGCCTCTGGACTGTGACTCCCCTCTCTCCTCGGGGATTAAATCCTGAGCGATTATCTGTGCGGCTGGATGCAGACCCACACGAGTCATCCCTCCAGCGCAGGTGCCAGGGATCATGGGAGATGACAGGAGAGGGGGGGGGGTTGCCGCGGCAACGGCAGCGTGACGCTCCATCTCAGGACGAGATGATGTGGACGGGGAAGAACTGGGCTTTCATCCAAACCCGGCAGCTCAGGTTCAATTGAGAAAAAAAAAACATCATCTTCAAATCTCCCAGGTGCACTTTTCACTTTTTTTTTTTATTATGATTATATTTATTTATGTCAATTTCTGTCGTTGCACGAACGCGTGTGAGCCACTCCCCATTTGGTCATTTCTATTTCCAAACCGCCAACACGCAGCGGCACGTCCTGCCGCCGCCAGCCCTCCAAAATAAACACCCGCGTCATCTCCAGTTATTCCGGGACGTTTATGACACGCTGATGTTTTCATAAAAAAAAAAAAACGTTTTTCTGACAGCTTCCACGGCCGCTCCTTCGTCCCGAAATCTTTCAGGTTGATTCATGCCACGTTTTTGTTCCACCTGTCCGTCACACATTCTTATTTATAGAACAAAACCAAAAAAATAAAAAATAAACACCACGTTACCAAACGATACATTTGTATGTCATGAAAAGATGCCCACTGGAGATTTGAGGAGGACCGTACTGAGATTGAATCAATGTTTCATAAGCCTCATAATCAAATAAATAAAGAATGTAAAAAATAACACGCATGAAGTATGAGCCCATGATTATGAATTATTGATGAGTGTCAGGTTCGGGCAGTCTGACATCATCCTATTGATCACTGGTATAGCTCTCGCGCAGGTCCACGTGGTCATGGAATCAGGTTCCATCTGAAATCAATCAGATATTTAGATATTTATATATTTATATATTTATATATATATATATATATATATATATTCAGTGTATATTTCAGTTCAGGATCAATGGTGACCTCGTTCTCATTCTTACGTGCTCTTACTGTAAGTCAGGATCCATAGATCAATCCATCGGATTGATGGGGGGAAAGCCGAAACTCATGGTGATGACAAAGGAAAGAAGAGATAAAAAATGGGGGGAAAAAAACGACAGAAGAGAGAAAAAAAAAAACAAGAAGATGAAGGGGGGGGAAAATAAACTCAACTCTCTCTCTCTCTCTCTCTCTCTCTCTCTGGTTGGAATGCAGATTTCCGACCACGGGTTTTTGAAGTCGTGCTGGAGGGGAGCTAATTATTATGGAAAAGAGAAAGAGAGAAAGAGAGGAGGGAGAAGAGATAGAGACCGCGCTGTTGTTCATTAGCAGAAGAAAAGACCCACAAAAACACACGCACACAAGGAGACAAACGCACAAAGACGGGCGTTCATTTCCGTCCCATTCGCTTTGCTGAGGTATATCCCAGCATGCACCGGGGGAAAGGGAAGACCCACCTGGCGTGGAGGGGAAGGAAAGAATGGACAGATAGATATGATAATGTCAATAATGCGCAGAGGAAGAAATAAATCTTCAATAAAAGGACACGGACGCTGTCCAGGGTCCTGAACCCCGAGGTGGGCCCCAGGGGGCGTGTCTCCGCTGAGCTCGTTGTTTCCTTCGCAGACGCAGAGCAAATTAAAACGAAATGGCCCGACGTCCATCAGGGTCTTCTCTCTCACTCGCGCCCAGACAGAAAGAAAGAAAGAAAGAAAACGACAAGAAGAGAGAGAGAGAGAGAGAGAGAGAGAACAGAGGGGGGAAAAAAGGTGGTGAGAAAGAAAGATTTGGTTTCTGCTGTTGCAAGGACACTGACGTGACCAAAACTGAATGATCCTCCCCGCACACACACACACACGCGCACACACACGCGCACACACACACACACACACACACCACTGTTTACACACATCCTCTCAGCTTTGAGGGGGAGATATTTGCGGGGAGCGCCTGGTTTGAAAACAATGTACGTTCCAGTACACAACACTGTGGTCCCTTCCCCTGAGACACTGTGTGTGTGTGTGTGTGTGTGTGTGTGTGTGTTAGTGCCTGTGTGCGTCCTCACAAAAAGTTTTCCACAATAATCAAAAGATGCAATCAAAGACGGAATGAGAAGCAAAGACAGACGCAGAGAGAAACGATTCTCAGACTCCGAGTTTCAGCTTTTCAGGTCAGAGATGAAGATGAAGATGATGAAGACCAACAATTGAAATCAAGGTCACCGGGGGTCACAACCACGTCTTTTTTAAGGGGCGTCACAGAAGAAGGACCGGGGTGAAAAGTACCAGGCCGACGAGAAGCCGGATGTCCGTTTTCTCAGCCTGGGCCCTGAACGTCACATGATGTGGTGATGTCGCAGAGTCGAGCTGAATCTGTTCACAATTTGTAGCCGGAGCCAAATTTGCTCTGGAGATCTATTTCATTTCATGGTAATAAAGCTGCGTGGAAATGAGAGGAAAAAAAGAAAAAAAGAGGAAAAGAACGGAGAGAGAGAGAGAGAGAGAGAACGTGTCGACGAGGTCACGACCCCGAGAGCTGGAGTCAACCCACCCTGACCACGCGAGTTTCCAATTTACAATAATTATTACAAGATGAGAGAGGAGAGGTGTGTGTGTGTGTGTGTGTGTGTGACAAAGGGAAAGTGTGTGAAATGAAAGACAAGAGAAGAAGAGAAGAAGAAACGTGGCGCGTGGTGATGTCACTGCAGTTTGGGCTTCAAAAAAAAAAAAATCGACTCCCTGAGGCTCATTAAAGACAGAGAGGAATGCAGGAGGGGAAAAAAGACGTGAAGATGGACACCATCATCATCATCATCATCATCATCATCATCATCATCGTATGCAGGGCCTGTATCCGTTTGTTTGTGGCTCTTCTAACTTTAGCTGAGCCATTTCAGCATCAAGCTAATAATCCCGCCGTCTCCACACCGACACACACACACACACACACACCCACACACACACCCACACACGCACACACCCACACTCCAATCAGCATCCAGATATCGGATAGCCCTCCACCTGACGGCTTCCAGCTCCTTTGTCCATAAAATCGGACCCTCACAGCCACACACCCCTCCACACATCAACACATAAACACACACTTGCCCACACCCACGCAGGGGCCGAGACATTCCCGGCTTTTTTCCGAGACCGGCATTCCGAGGCCATTCCCAACGATCCAACTTCCCTGAAACACACACGCACGGGCATTGACTGTACTGTAAGCGCACACAGGTCTAAGCTGTGTCGCACAACTCAGAGCAAATCAACATCACTGATACAATTCAAATGTCAACAAAGATCCACAATGGAGCCTTTCATAAATCAGATGGGGGGGAGAGGGGGGGGGGCACATGAGTGGGGAAAAAAGTGAAGATGAGTCTCTCAGCGTCCATTATTTTAATGCTTTCAATTTAAAGACGCATTTTTACACAAAAAACGTTTTTTTTTTTGTCTGATTCATATAAAATACATTTTATAAAGCAAAAAAAGGATTTCACTCCGAGACAGAAAATGGGAATCTTGGCTTTGAATTCATTTGGATTTACAGCACTTTGACTGTGCGGCGGTGCAGATTGTAAAAAGTGAAGATGAGTCTCTCAGCGTCCATTATTTCAATGCTTTCAATTTAAAGACGCATTTTTACACAAAAAACTTTTTTTTTTTGTCTGATTCATATAAAATACATTTTATAAAGCAAAAAAAGGATTTCACTCCGAGACAGAAAATGGGAATCTTGGCTTTGAATTCATTTGGATTTACAGCACTTTGACTGTGCGGCGGTGCAGATTGTAACAGTGTGTGTGGGCGTGTCCGTGTGCACACGCATGTGTGACGCATTAAATCACATCAACACATGTGTGTGATAAGATATATTTAAAAAAAACAAAAAAACAAAAAAACAACCTCAGGTTTCACGCTGCAGATTCCAAAATACAAAATTACGATTTATAATCCTCAGCATTTTTTTTTTTATATTTCACCCAAGTCAAGAAATGAAAGGTTAAAACTTTAAATCAGACACAGAAACTGAAAGGATTCTCAGGGGGGTCGGGGGGTCGGGGGGTCGGGGGCGATTACACCACTCCACAGCAGAGATTCATTAACCAGATGCAAAACATCACACATTCATCATAAATTAACGTGAGAAAAAAAACACAACAAGAGCGGCGCCGTCTTCCATTTTAATCTCTTTGTTTGTTTGTTTTTTTCTCCATTTCATTTTCGTCAGAGACCGGACTCTCCTCCTCCTCCTCCTCCTCCTCCTCCTCCTCCTCCTCCTCCTCTTCTTTCCTCCAGATGCCGGTGAATTGGATCTGAATTTTGTCACCGTGTGAAAAAAGAAAACAACAGAGGAGGAAGCTTCCCCCCCCCCCCCACGGGACGTCCCATGTAAACCAGGCGTCGTTCCTGTTGTGCGTTATTATTATTATTCGCCAAACGCAACGCGCTTTCCATCTCCAGCCTGCGGTGCCTTGGATCCCGCGCTCCACTCCGAGAGGGGACGGCCAAAGGTTACCAGATGCCAAACAAGACACAATGCAACCTTCTGTGAGAGCACATCTGACTCGGTGTGTGTTTACATCACCGAGATCCAGATTCCAACTCTGCAGATTATTGTTATCACAATCACAACAAAAAAAAAATCACTGCAGCTGATTAGTAACATCTTGCAACGGATTTTGTTTGGTGTAAAATGTCCAAAAGTCTTTTTTTTTTTTTTTTCCCCCCGAGCCATCCAGTTATTAAATTTTATAAAACTCAACAGTGAGTGTTTTTTTGTTTTTTTTCCTGAAATCTGACTTGAGGTTTGGGTTAAAAAATGCCTCCCGGTCCCTGATTGGTTGATTTAATTACCATGGGGACTACATGGGCCGCAGCACAAACATGGATCGTATAAAGTTTTTAAAGCTTTGTCACAATTGGCTTCCACTAAACTTTTTCTTTTCTTTTTTCGTCCCATCAGCTTCTCTGTGAAATGGGAGGTTGAGGGGCCTCAGAGAGTGGAGATCCTTTTAATAAAAAAAAAATAAAAAAATCCTGCTAAATATAGTAAAAATGCATTTTTGTATTTCTCAATCTGTGCTCTAAAATGTGTGTGTGTGTGTGTAGGCAGGAGTTTGGGCCTACATGTGAACACATTTGGCCATTGTGTAAGTGCACAAGTGTTTTCCATGTATGCTATGTGTGTGAAAAATATGAGCAACTGACGCCTGTGTGTGTGTGTGTGTGTCACAGATGGATTAGTGGTGTTGACTATGTGCTATAAGTCTCATTGCCGTGTTAAGAGATGTTTTATCACACTGACACTCAACCACGACATTTAGCAAAGACAAACCATATCCCATACACACACACGCACACACACACACACACACAGAGACTTCTATAAATGAAGGACATAAAACACATCATCATACAGTGTTGTGCATATGTCACAGTAAAGCGCCTTCATCTTTGCCACACACGCACATCCCGCATACACACACCTGAAAGTGTCAATCGGCACGGCGGCCCCACGCAGACAGGCGGCGGCAACCGCGTGGGACAGGTTGTGCAGGCTGCCGCATCTCCGCACACAATCTCGGACGCGCGCAACCCGAGGCAGCAACGGTCGCCCGGCGCACAAGCACAACAGCATGCACGCACACTGATGTCATCCTATAGAAAGAGCCGCACACGCACACACACTTCATTAGCGGTTGTGTGTAGATATTGACCATGTGTGACAATACAACTCGTAAATCATCGCGACACAACAACACAACTGGTGTTGTCGGAGGGATTTTTTTTTTTCCTCGAGTCCCTGTGAACATTTGCACCAAATTTGAGAAAAAAAACAAAAGAAATTAAAGTGCGTCTGAGTTATTGTGTTCACAACACGGAGTGAAAAAAGGGACGGAGGAGGAGAAAACGAAAACATGCGCACTCCATCATGGAAACCGGGAGAAGAAATGAAGAAGTTTGTCATGTGGAGAGATTCAATATTATGGAAGCTGATATATTAAAGCTCGGCAAAAAATCCCCTCTAAAGTATATTTTCTATCGATATGAACATATATATATATTTTTTTTCAGTATATTAAATATATCAGCGGCTCAGTGACCTCAGGAGCCGGCTGAGGTCAAATCTGATTATGTCACGTCTCCACAGAGCAGCTTTCTGTGAATTTTGACGTTTTGTGTTTCAGGATTGAACCCGATTCCAAAACCACAGCGGCTCACCCAGAAATCCCTCCGCTTTCGGCCCGGACTAATACCTGGAATCAAATGCACATCTGTAACTGGCCTTTTATTTTTTATGTTTTTTCCTTTTCTACAGTGAACACTGATTTATCTCTTTTTGGATTGAAAAAAAGATTGACTTGCCGTCGACCGAGGTTTGCTTTCGATTCCACCAGATTCAATTTCCAACACCACTTTCAGCCAAGAGATATATTTTGATATAATCCAGCATTAAAATGCTTAAATATGACAAATACGTCTATTCAGTCACATAAAAGACAAAGCCAGGGATGACTAAGAAACAAATAATTCAAGATAAAAGACTTCTCCGTATTTTTGTATATATATATATATATATTTTATTATTATAATTTTTTTTTTATACTTTATATTTAACTCCTTTTTTTTTCTATTTCTTAATTTATTATTATAATTTTTTAATGCTTGGTGTTTGGAGAGGAAGGCAAAAAAGAATTTCATTGTACAATGTGCACATGACCAATAAATGCTTGAACTTTGAACCTTGAACCTAATTAGTCATTCAATCTTGATTTCTTATCTCTTCCAATGATTATTTTTAAAATTGATATATATATATATAAATATATAAATATTTTTTTCCGAACTCAAAGTGTGGTTCTGGGAAGCGCTCCCTGTTTAAAGGTTTGTTTTCCTGCCCTCCACATCACGCTCCCTGGGCTAATATTCCTGCTCTGTATTCCAGGATATAGTCTCATCCAAAAACCACAGCAGCTGGCTGAGGATTCCCCTCTGGCCCGTCTCTCTCTCTCTCTTTCTTTCTTTCTTTCGTTCCAATGAAGACAAAGTGCAGCAAAGACGCCTGATTGCAGGTCGAGAGTAAAAAAAAAAAAAACGGAGGAAATCACCCAACATGTCAAGTTGAAAAACTCTGAGTGCACTTTCAGGACAGGAGCCGCGTTCCTGTATAAGTGCATGAAGTCATTCATTAATTAGCACGAAACGTTCACGCGTCCAAAGAGAAGGAGCACGCACTTAATGACGCATAATAATAAATAATATTAAATCGACTGGTTTACGATTCCCTCGCCCACTTTCGCTCGTCTTTATTCTACTGGGCAAAAAAATAAATAAAAAACTGCATTTACGAGCCGCACATTGTCCTTTGTTAACACGCACACGCGCGCACACAGACACACCGCACTCGACAGTTCCTCCAACATGTGTTTTCGATCTGTTGTCCTCGTTGTCTGTGTGTATCAGAGACGGAGATCTCTGTTCACTCTCTCCGTGACCCTCGCACTCTGAACAGAAGCAGGCCCGTAGAGTGTGTGTGTGCGTGCGTGCGTGCGTGGGCGAGCGCGCGCACACCATAGGGCCCGTGCTAAATACACAGACATGGCATGACACGTTGCAGTGCTTTCCTTCAAACCGCAAATGTAATAAAAATATGGTCCGATTATTATTTTCAGATGATAAAAATCCATTAGTTCAAATACACAAAGTTTTACAATGGCAGCCTGAAAAACACACAAAGTGGTTTTAATACATATTTCCACATTTAGAAAAGAGGCTGTTACATTGTGAAACCGCCGAGTTCCACATTTATTCATTATTATCTCCATTTTTCGACCATAACATATGAAAACATGAATGAGACACACACACACACACACACACCATGAAAAAGGCTGACGCACACGCACATGTATAGAAAGGATAACACACACACACACACACACACACGAACATGAGAGTCAACAGTGACGAGAGAGGAAACACAGAGGCAGCGGAAGAATGGAGAGAGCGAAGGAGTGAAAGAGAGGAGGAGGGGGAGGAAAAATAAAGTATATGGTATCATTTCATTTAAAAAATTTGAATAAATAAGGAAGAAAACATCGGATCAGAGGATGAGTGAAGAAAAAGAAAAAAGAGCAAAAACGTCGACGGAGGAGAAGAAAAGACAAAAAGTGGAGGAGTTGGAAAAGAAACGAGGGATGAATGTTTGAGGAAAAGAGGAAACACTCAACGCTGTGTTACATTTATAGTTCAGCAGTTTTCAGGGTCATTCTGTTCAATGACCCCCAACACACACACACACACACGGACACGCACACGCGCACACACAATCCTTGCTCATGCTTTCTTTCCGTCTGCATGATACACACGCACAAAGACACACACACACACACACACACACCCTTTGGGTGATATATGTGACCGGGAGTCGCCCATAAATGTTTAAATGGGAAAATCTCGTTAGCTTTGTGTGGATTTTTGGGAGTTTTACAACATGTCGACCTGGGTGGCGACCGTGAGCCGAGCAGACCCCGATGATATCCTTCAATTCATAAACAAGGAATTATACACACGATAAATGAACATGTAGAAATGTTAAACCCCCACACACACACACACGCGGGCCTGTACAGTCAATCACACACTTTGAGGTGAAAGGAAACGAGAGACACTTTGTTTGAGTTGAGAGATTAGAACTGATAACATCTCCTCCCCCAGGCTCATTAACACCTGAATGTCAATAACCTCCAGGAATAATATTATTATTCGACATTCTGTTTCATATTACTGCGGTTATTTATTTTTAATTAAAAAAATATATATATATATTTTACAAGTGGTGTTTTAAAGAATAATTAAATTTTTTTTGTTCGTTGAACCATTTTGGGACTTTGAATAAAAAATCTTGAATATAATCTATTTTCATATTCTCTATTCTATTTTAGTCACTAGAGTTTAGTCAGTGACACAGCTGGGTAGTTTTCTTAACCCTCCATCCTCGCTGACACACTCGGCCGCAGACTACACACACACACACACACACACCCTCAGACACACCTCAGTCTGGTTTATACAGCTGTGTGAAGAGTGTGTGTGTGTGTGTGTGTGTGTGTGTGTTGTGAAATGAAATGGGGGGGAAGAAAAGAAAACTATAGGAACAACTATTTCTTTGTGGAAGACGTTAATATTCAAAACGGGGGAGTCAGAAATCAATTTCACTCGTCCATCACGTTGCGGGGTGTGTGTGTGTGTGTGTGTGTGTGTGTGTGTGTGTGTGCGTATAATTTGTCTTTGTAGAACGTCCAATCATTACGCTGATGGACACCGGACACTGCAGTAAACACACGCTTGGTACATGCGTGTGTTTAGGAAAGTTGTGTAGATCCATCACTTGTTCACTTTGTGTGTGTGTGTGTGTGTGTGTGTAGAGTTGTGTTGTTTATTTAAAGGATTATTTCCGTATCAGACGGTTGAACTCCAGTTAACTTTCTAAGATACATACAAATGAGGTAGTTCTCTGACTATGCCGTGGTTTCTACTCCAAATATACAGTTTAGACACACACACACACACACGCACACACACACACACACACACACACACACACACACACATCCCTTGTGTGTTGTTCCCTGACCCTGAATCTGGAATGTGGTGGTTTTCAGACCATGTTTCCGTCCCTTATGTGATGCTTGTGTTTTGCTGCCTTCTGTGTGTGTGTGTGTGTGTGTGTGTGTGTGAGATAATGCGTCAGTGCGTGACATTGTGTGGTGCAATGAGAGGAAGCTCTGCGGTGTGAATCAGATCTGTTTCACTTCCGTGGTGAGCGGATGAATGAATGAATGTTCTGCAGTATCGGAATCAAACATCCACAAGATCTCAGATACGGTTTATATTCAAAACTAAGAAGATTCCAAATAAGACTTAATCAATGTCCAATCAATATCTGGTCCAACCACAAATTCTCCAATCTCATTTTAAGAAAATAAATCTGCCAGCAAATTAAAATAAACAGATTTATATGAATACGTGACTGGCAAAAAGCATTTTTTTTTCTTTTTTTAAACCAGCCCTTCACATTCCCCCAGTGACTCAATGACCCACAAAGAAACCACCTATTTTTTGGTCTTCTGATTTAACTCTGTGACACATGGACACACACACACAAGCGGAGGACTTCAAATGAAATCAGTGCATTTCACTCCTGCAAACAACACGTCACGTGGATAGGAAGAGATGTTTGATTTTACAGGCCTCGGGTGGCGAATGAAGGGAATGGAGAAAAAAAAAAAAAAAAAGAGGATAAAGGTGAGAGGAAGAAAATCCAAGTGAAAATGGGGTGAAAAAAAGATGGAGAGCAAAAAAAAAAGTTAGTGGCCCAAAAAGAAAGAAAGAGAAGGATAAAAAAAGAGTCTAATGAAGAGCAGATGGTGGATCATGGGAGGGCAGAATAAAAAAGTAGAAGAAAAGAGGGATAGAGAAGAATCGATGTCCAAATCCACAGAGTCGTGAATTCTGCCCAAACCCCAAAACATCTGAGGAGCTGTTATATAATTCCTAACAACTGCTTCTATCATTATTAATAACCCTAAACCACAAATTGGAATCTGCTTTTTTTTTTCAGCCTCTCCACCAACCTGACACACACACACACCAATAAAAAAACCACCACACTAACTTTACCTTATTAAATTAAATGTAAATAAATGTACGGACGTGATCCAGCAATATGATTATTATTATTTATTTTAAACCGGACAAATTATTAATCATTATCAACCATGCGCAAATGAATAAATAAAAAAAAATAAAAAAATAAAAATAAATAAATATATATAATAAAATCCAATCATTTTCAGAATTTTATACATCCATCCGCCACTGCCTCAAAATGTTCAATATTGGCTCATTGAAATAAACAAGACAACTCTGTCAAACACAAACTTCCGGCCTCGTCACCCAGTCGACGACAGACACACAAACACATTTATTTATATCTTTTTTTTTTTTCCTTCTGTAAAACACACTTCAGTGAGCAACGTTGCGGTCACTGGAACCACAACTAAACATCCTGGAACCAGACCTCAGGTTGTCGTCTCTATTATGGGACGAGGAGCCGGGTGAGTCCCGGGTGAAACCACACATTCATCACTACAGTCCACTGCATGTGTGTGTGTGTCGTGAATCACTGCGTGGCCTACGTGTTATTCTGCATGTGTGTGCGTGTGTGTCTCACTATTGTACAAACACCTGGAAAAAAAACCTCCCACTTCCACACACCCATTTTACAGAGGTTTCTGCAGTTTAAATTCTAACTGGACAAGTCAAATATGAATAACAATAACAATAATTATTCATATATGAGCCATAGGAAGGTAGGGCTGAAATCCCCCAGAGGCCACGGTTGATATTCATTCAATTATGAACACAAATTCAACCTGGTGTCTCCTGCAGTTGGACAATGAGGACTGGAAAATCTGTGGAGCCATTTGGTGATCCCATCAGATCCAGTCTAATCGCTAGCAGATTCAATTCAGAGACATGCTGTAATCTCAGCGTACATCCTCTGTTCTAGCGAGTCCTTTCAAGCGGCGGCCAAACTGGCACACGCGTGTGGGGTTGGCCAACGGCAGCAAAGAGAATCCCAGAAATGCTGGTGAGTATCTGAGGTCCCGGTTAGGAACCGCTTTGGACCCGCGCTGGAAACCACGCTGCTGGGCCCGGGTCCCGAGGACACAGCGGGGGCGCTGGCGTGGGTGAAAAAAAAGAATATATATATATATATTTAAAGTTCTGGCAGTGCAGAGGACGGCTATAAAACCCAGATATGAAGACGTCTGAGGACCCCGTCCTGGACTAAAACAGAAGCCAGGAGAAGGTTTCACAACGACCCAGGATTTTTCAAATGTGTGTCCTTGCACTGGCAACTTTAACGTGGGCTTGTTAAACGTGATTTGTCACCTTCGGATTCAGCCGCGGTTTTCGGGAGGTTATTAGCTCGGTTATTGACAAATATAAATTTAAATAGAACCTCATGTTTTCTGTACCTTTGAAAGTTTAAACCGTTGGCCGAGGTTGAAAGGAAACTTTTTGGCAGGAAAACAGAGAGCAATAAAAAAAAAACAAAAAAAAATCCTAATGATTTGTCCATCTGCCTGAAGAGGACACTCAGGGGTCACGGCGTGCTCTCTCTCTCTCTCTCTCTCTCTCTCTTATCCTCTGAACACAAGTGAGTGTTATTGAAGACGTGACCTTAGATAATGCCAATTAGAGACCCTGCACTGATTTAATTCTCATTACTACTCTCATTTATTTAACCTCTTGTTTATTTATTTATGATTATGATTATGATTATCATTATTATTATCATCATCATTATTATTATTATTATTGTTATTATTATTATTATTATTATTGTTATTATTATTATTATTATTATTGTTATTATTATTATTATTATTTATTATTATTATTATTATTATTATTATTATTATTATTATTATTATTATTATTATTATTATTATTATTATTATTATTATTATTATTCCAAGGACAACACCCAACTCGACCAACACCAATGGCACAGAAATAAATCACAGCGCTTCATTCAGGGGAAATTCATCGACAATGGTTTTCTGGTAGAACCATATATGTATCTGTATATATATGTCAAACCCACATCGTGTGATATAAGATCCGTGCCACACGGGACACGCGTGTGGAAAACTTCACCCTTTGTTGGCACCTTTGTTATCTGATAAAAATCATCTTGGCTGGAAAAATCTATATTCTGATGATCCGTGTGAGATTTGTGGTCGTGCCCCTGAGCTCTACTTTCTCCCCACCGTGGACGGGGATTTATATCACTCCACGCGCACACACGCACACACACACAGACACTGGAAATAATTCCCATCTGCCTTCATCAAAAGCTGAACACATGCTCGGCTTCATCAGGGCCGCCCTAACTGCCAGGGCTGGAAACGCGCGGCGTGAAGTTGGCAGAGTGAGTGACAGCTATTAGAGGGAAAATGAAGACGTCTGTCTCCTGGGCTCCGATTGGTCCAGAGAGACCGCCGAGGGCAGCCAGAGGTCGACAGATGCTGCCGGTCCGAGGGGAGCGCGGATCCCTCTCATGGCTTACCAAATCTGTTGGATGCAGCGTGCAGAGTTCAGACTCACAACATGCAATTAGACGCACAATCACACAAATCCAAAACAGAAAAAAAAAAACGAAAAGAGGCCGAAATCCTATAAAAGTTATTAATAAGCGGCCATGAGCAAATGGAGGCTTTTTTTCCCCCCAACATACAACATGTGGTTGAGTTGTGTTACACGTGTGTGTCTACGGAAGACATTTTTCTACCTTGAGGTTAACTGAGGCTGCAATAAAAACACACACACACACACACACACCTGTTTCCAACTCCTCTGGCTCTCCCATAAAGCCAAGTTCACGTCAGTTTAGTTTTATTTGTCGCCTATCTCTCTTTCTTTTTTTTTTTTTTTTTTTCCATACTCATGGTATTTATATGCTGCCTTATTATTATTTATGTTTTTCCCCCCATTTTCGTATTCCTGACATAAAAATAAAGTCAAACGAAGTCTCGCTAAGTATCAGTTCACTTCTCCGGCGATCCGTTGCCACGGTAACCGGCAGTTTCCAGCCGACACTGTAATAAAAGAGTAAAGATAAAAAAGATGGACGACGTTGCTCCGTCAGAGAAGCCAAAACATCTGGATCCTGGCGTCTGACAACACAATCAACTGTACACAACACACACACACACACACACACACACACACACACACACACACACAGATATACACACACACCGTGATTCAAGTGGACATAAAAGTGATAGAGACTGGTCAGTCCAGTCAACTTTTGAACTCAATTAATGTATCTTTCTCTCTCTCTCTCTCTCTCTCTCTTGCCCCCTCCCTCTCTCTCTCTGTACAGTCAAATTCAATATGTACTTCACCATATTCAGTATATTGCTTTAAAGCTTTGTACGTAATCAATAGAAACAATCAAATATTACACACTGTCCAGCCTACAGCTTCAACACACACACACCCATCTGTATGTTTGTGTGTGTGTGTGTGTGTGTGTGTGTGTGATAACATACAACATGTGGTTGAGTTGTGTTACACGTGTGTGTCTACGGAAGACATTTTTCTACCTTGAGGTTAACTGAGGCTGCAATAAAAACACACACACACACACACACACCTGTTTCCAACTCCTCTGGCTCTCCCATAAAGCCAAGTTCACGTCAGTTTAGTTTTATTTGTCGCCTATCTCTCTTTCTTTTTTTTTCTTTTTTTTTTCCATACTCATGGTATTTATATGCTGCCTTATTATTATTTATGTTTTTCCCCCCATTTTCGTATTCCTGACATAAAAAGAAGTCAAACGAAGTCTCGCTAAGTATCAGTGCACTTCTCCGGCGATCCGTTGCCACGGTAACCGGCAGTTTCCAGCCGACACTGTAATAAAAGAGTAAAGATAAAAAAGATGGACGACGTTGCTCCGTCAGAGAAGCCAAAACATCTGGATCCTGGCGTCTGACAACACAATCGACTGTACACAACACACACACACACACACACACACACACACACACACACACACACACACACAAGGTCTTTTAACGCAAACAGTGTCGAGGTAAAATCCCCTTGGATCATCTTCCTCTGTCCCCGTCACACACACACAGACACACAACCTGTGCACACGCACACACAACATGACCTTTATCCCAGTGACACTATTTCCAACACTCACTCACACACACACACACAGACTCACACAAGCCAATCCCATGACAACATAAGTACATACACACCCACAGAGGAACGCTGACAAAACAACATGATTATAATGATGATGAGGTCTTTGTTGGTGAACTCTGCAGGACCTGAGGCTGGCTACCGTTACTGTAACACACGCACACACAGAGACACACAAAAAACACAACAACCAGGATCACCAATAAATCACAGTTAAGACATGATAAAATACACCCGCACACACACACACACACACATCAGTTTGTCTCAGTTACACAGAGGTGACTTGGCCAACATCTGTACCATGATCTCAAAGAAAAACACACACACACACACACACACACACACACGCACACACGCAGCTGCATGCTTTTGGTCAGGTCAGCTATTCAACTCGGCTATTCATAGAAAACCACAGATCCATCACTCAGCACCATGTTGTGTGTCTGCCTACATGCGCATCAGCAAAACACACAAGATGTGTGTGTGTGTTCACAAATCATTACTTCACCCAGTGGCGGTTGTGCGTTTGTGTTCTTATATGAGCGATTGTGTGTGTGTGTGTGTGTCTCCGTCTGTGATCACGTTGTCAACCAAACCGTCTGAACTTTAATAAATGTCCCAGAGTGAGAGAAGGCATCAGGGACCCACATTCCTACGGGACCCTGAAGGCATCACACACGCACAAAGCTGGTTAACAATATTCACCCAAAAATATGATGTATTCTGACGTTCAATCCATGAAAACACACAAAAAACGTTCACAGAAGTGTGAAATTGATGGTTTGTGTGAGGAGAAATATTTCTTTCAAAAAAAAAAATAAAAAATGGCTCAATGAGAAACATCCGTCCGCGACTTTCGGATCAAAAAAAAGGTTTGAGATTTATCAGGGAATTTCTGCAGACGGAGGCCAAACTCAACAAGAGGCCGGATCAGGAGGCTGAAGAGCAGAACCTTCATCAGGGGAACTCTTCATTCCGAGCAATTCTTCGCTGCTGCACAACATCTGAAATATCAGATTCGATTTCATCCGACGCGTCTACGTTGGACAGACTCTCTCTCGGCTGGAATGCAAAAAATCTTTCAAAAAGAAAGAAAACAAAACAAGTGGCCTGTTCTTTATTAATCGCTTGAAATCGCCATTTTTGTTCCCAGATCTTTCAGCGTCAGGCTCCCATGACAGGATGGAGGAATAAAAGAATAGAGGCCGAAAGAGGGGGGGGGGGGCGGAAAAAAGACCAGTGTGACCCCGCTCACCCCGAAAAAGACGAGCGAATACATCACAATTTTAGGATTTAAAGCAAGCTGTCCCCACTGAGAACGCTGGAGATTTATTCCAGAAATCACGATGAGCTTCGATATATATATATATATTTTTTTATGTGGTTTTTGTTTTGGCTCCTGGAGTTGGTATTTGGCTTCTTTTTTTTTTTTTTTTTTTTTCTCCACTCATGTGAATAAATGGCAACTCTCAGAACGTGGAGCCTGGAGGCATCAGGGCTTCGTTACAGGTCCACTTACAAAACAGATATGACATACGTATAATAATAATATATATATTATACGGAATATGTATATATATATATGTATACATATTATATTCCTTCTTTTTTGGCCTAGCCCTGTTATTGCTATTCACGATCCTACTGTGTCACGCAGTGTCAGCGATACGGACAGAGCCACCGCAGCCTATGATAACAGGATTACTAGACAGCAGTGTTTCATTTGGACGCGGCGTGTGTGCGTGTGCGCGTGCGCGTGCGTGTGCGTACTTTGAGGCATAGACGGATACATTGTCCCATGTATTTTCTAGAGGGTTAAGATCAAGTTTTTGGATTAGAATCAAGTTAAAGGTTAAGCCTTAACTTGTGATGGTAATGGTTTGTGTAGTGAAGTGTGTGTTATGTTACAGAGTGTCCTCACAAAGATAGAGGTGTGTGTGTGTGTGTGTGTGTGTGTGTGTGTGTGTGTGTGTGAGTTTTTGGATTAGAATCAAGTTAAAGGTTAAGCCTTAACTTGTGATGGTAATGGTTTGTGTAGTGAAGTGTGTGTTATGTTACAGGGTGTCCTCACAAAGATAGAGGTGTGTGTGTGTGTGTGTGTGTGTGTGTGTGTGTGTGTGTGTGCGTTTCCTCCGTCTTTTTAGGTGGCCTCGGATTCCGGTAAATGCAGTGTCTGAATTGGCTCCGGACCCCCATTTACCTTCCTACAAGTACACACACGCACACACACGCACACCCACACACACACACACACAGTAACATGAGAAGACACCACGCCACATATTTGGATAATACCTCGATATCTTTGACCAGTGCACTTATTTTTAGAAGGAATCATATCCAAGGAACAGATTTCTTTTTCTTGCACACACACACACACACACACACACACACCCACACACACACACACACACACGCACACGTACAGTATGTAGCGATCAGTCACTGGTCCAAAAAGAAGATGAGGGCAGAAATTTAACCTCCAGCTGCTGCCAAATACTTGAAGTCATGCAAACATAGTCCTGAGACACACACACTTTGACACACACACACACACACACAAACACACACACACACACACACACGTTCCTCTGTGGTCGGGATTCTCAAATTAGCCGGTCAGCACTCGGTGGTATCCAGGGGGGGTTGTCGGTTGGATTCCCGTAACTGAGGCAATTTACTCCAATTTCTTTTCTTTTTTTCAGTGCTATCTACATTCTTCAAATAACCATGACTCTCCACATTCTTTCTCTCCCTCCCTCTCTCTCTCTCTCTCTCTCTCCCTCTACTTCTTCTCTCCCATTGTTTATATTTTGTTTTTCCACACAGTATCGTATTTTTAACCCAAGCAAGCCGCAATTCAAGTTTTTTTTTTTTATTATCTAAGTATCTTGTAATGTCTCATTAAATCTCAAATTTATTTTAAATTGCTCATTTATAATTGACCCGCAGATTACGGTTTCACTCATTCAAGTATTTCTTGACCTGGAGGAGAAAATAATCATTTCCTTTTTTTTTTTTTTTTTCTTCTTTTTTCTTTCTTTCTGATATTCATACAGGACCATGTGTCTCCAGCATCTCTCCAACCTCTTTAAACTCTTCTCTTTCCCATGATGCTTCACTTCGTCTTTGAGTTACAGAGGTTTCTGGTCCTAACTAAGCAGTTTTCCAGAGGTTGTCTCTAATGTGTGTGTGCGTGTGCGCATGGTCCAAAGCCTCTCGCAAAGTGATGACAAGACATCAAATCTCAGCGCTTTCACTTTCAGGCCAGAATTCTTCTCTTTCACTTTTCTGACTCCCACTCTTTTCTTTCCGTTTCTCCTCCTCCGTCTGATCAAATGTAACTTTCAATTTTAAAAAGGTTTATTGGCTGAAAAAAATGATTCTGCTGCCCATTCCTTTCACATGTAAGAAAGAGTGTATTGTGGTGTGGTTCCACATGTTGCCGTCTATGGCGCTACCCTTTTTTTTTCATTTTTTTTTTATATGTAGCGAGATATGGAAATACATTTTACGTCGAAACGTTGATGTTTAACATGACTGGACATGTTGCCATGACAACGTAAACAATGGATAGAATCAGAGCAGGCCCGGTTTATCAGCTGACCAATAAAAATAATGGAATAATAATATTGAATCCTTATTTTTCTTGTATACTTGCTGCTAAACAGGCAACAGGCACACACACACACATGCACACGCACACGCACACACGCACGCACACAGTGGGAGCCTTCCTTTCCAATGGTCCATGACTTGTTGGAGACATAAAGAGATAATGAGCCATCAAATGCTCTCTGATCCACTTTTCCAGAACCTTCTGTCTGACCACAGAAAACAGAGCGTAGAGATTATCTCTCTCTCTCTCTCTCTCTCTCTCACACACACACACAAACACACAAAAACATCTGTAACGGTATCCCACCCTGACCCAGCGTTGTGCCATCTCATCTTTCTACGTGTTAAATCCAAGCTGACGCGCAGTGAGGTAGAACGAGGGAGGCATGGAGGAGAGAGAGAGAGAGGGATGGAGGGCGAGAGCTGTGGCGCGTGTGGCGCGACAAAACAAAAGCGAATGTCACGGAATGAGACGGCCTCAAATCCGGTCGACTCCAAGGGTCTGTGCCACCTCAACTGCTCACACACTGAAAGGAGGAGGAGGTGAAGGAGGAGAGAAGAGGAGGAGATGGGGTCACTCTTTGATTGACCCAATCCTTTTCATTTTTTTCCCCAGATGCCATTTTGTCTAAGTTTTAATATTCTCAGCAAACGTGAGAAATGGAAGTTGTACAGGAAAACATTTGAATGTGATTAGACAATTCCATATTTATTTCTTGATTTTTTTTTTCTTCTTCTTTTGTTCCCACTCTGCCGTCTGCCCTTCCATTCGTCGATAACAAGCGTCCCTCGTCATCTGGAAGCGGTGAAACACACGCGCGCACACACACACGCGCGCAAACAGAGAGAATCATGGGTAGCTCTGTTGTGTGTTTGTGACACACAACAGAGCTACCCATGATCCTCTCTGTTAGTGAACAACATCTACTGACAAAGCATTTTTCACTGGGCGCCTTTTTTACATGTTATGTCTTTGTGGGTTCTTGTGTGTGTGTGTGTGTGTGTGTGTGTGGACATGTGGTTTCATTTGCATGTGTGTGTGTGTGTGTGTGTGTGTGTGTGTGTTCTGTTTGTTTGTCCACAGCTTTAAATGGGGGCAGTGGGAGGTTTGTGAGACACAAGCTGGTTTACTGGCCTCTAAACAGAGCTGATGAAGAGAGGAGTCAACCAGAGGACGGAGGAGGAGACGAGGAAGGGAAGGAAAGGAGGGGGCGAAGTGGAGGAGAAGCAGAGGGGAGACGTGAAGGAGGGATGACGAGGTTGGTAAAGATGGAAGAGGAGTTTCCTGTCCAAACGTCTCTCGTCGTTTTCTCCCGAATGTTCTCCTCCTCTCCTCTTGGCCTTCTCTCTCTCTCTTCCTCGTTCTGATTTTGGTCAGTTGGAGTATGTGTGTG
>JAFBJU010001435.1:222444-257444 GCA_016785305.1 Colistium nudipinnis
TATTATAAGTATAAAAAAAATGTAAATGTTCCTTAAATACGAGGCATCTCCTTTAATCCATTTAAAATGATCATAACTCATAATAAAATGTTTTTCAAAAGATTCTGATATTTAAATATCAATTTTTCTTTTATATAATGGACATACAAGATGGCGTATGAATGTTAACCGCTCACAATGTCAAACGATAAAATATTTATATATATATATATAAATAAATAAAAGTCCCTTATAAGTCAGTACCAGCAGGGAAAATGTTAACCGCTCACAATGTCAAACGATAAAATATATATATATATATATATAAATAAATAAAAGTCCCTTATAAGTCAGTACCAGCAGGGAAAATAGCGATCAAAGAGTTATTGCGAAGATTCACTCCAAAAGTCGTCGAAAGCAAGAACTCTATTAATCTGCTTTTTTGGCTCCATTTTGCGCGTGACCCAATAATCCAGCCCGAGTCCAAAAAAACGAGACCTGACCCAGGAGACGAAGACGCAGCAAATCCACAAAGCTCATTAAAGTCATTACGGGACGTCCCACTTTGGAATTCACGCCGGCTCGTTATTTTTTCTTTTTTAATCCAACGACAAAAAAAAAACAACACATTGAAGGAGTCACATGATAATCTCAAACACATGTGTTCGTCGGGATTTGCCAATAAATAAATAAATCCCCTCTTTCTTCGTGTGATAGTGAAGAGAGAGGGAGAAAAAAAAACACAGCATCCCTTCTTTCATTGTTTTTTTTTTTTTTTAAGTCTGATTACACAAGGGCTCGCTGCCAGAGCCAGGAGCCTTCTACAAGATTGTTGATTTCATTCATCATCAAGAAGAAGAAGGAGGAGGAGGAGGAGGAGGAGGAGGAGGAGGAGAAAGAGAAGGAGAAGGAGAAGAAGGACAAGACCAAGAAGAGATGAAGAGGAAATATTAGAGTGGACAAAGAGTCCAAAGATGGGGCCTTGATCGCCCCTCGCTTCCCGGCAACCTCTCTCTCTCTCTCTCCTCTCTCCTTCTACTCATCTCTCTGTTTTTTTTCTCGTCTCCTTTCTTTTTTTTTCCACCTCCCTCCGTGAATTGGTGTGCAAAGTCTTCCCCTCCATGCCAGGCTCCGAGCCACGGCAGCCAAACATAATAATATTGTAGGACGGGACGGGACGGGACACACACACACACACACACAGGGGGAGAGAGAGAGAGAGAGAGAGAGACGAGCATATAAATACTTCCACATTACTGGAATAGTTAAGGATGGAGAAATGCTCGGCTGAAGACGGAGGACAGACGGAGCGAGGTGTTCCAGAGGGCAGCGAGAGGATGGATGAAAGGAAAAGAAGAAAAAAAAAAAAAAGAAAAGTAGACCTGAGGGGACGCAACCGTGGAGAATGAAAACTTGTCCTCCTCCTCCTCCTCCATTCATAATGAAACTTTATCCCAGATTAAAACCGTCACATATTCAATCCCTCTCCAAAAAACGTATGTAGTTATTTTTCTATTCATATAATACAAAAAGTGTAGGATACATATTTATATATTTTATATTTATTCATATATAAATATTTTATATATATATATACTGTATATATATATATTTCTCCGATGGAGCAGTGAAAAGAGTTTAGTTTTAGTTTTAATCTGAACTATATTTTAACAAACTCACGCTGAAGTTTGAATGCCAATTTATAGCTCGCTCTAACATAGTGTGTGTGTGTGTGTGTGTGTGCGTGTGTGTGTGTGTGTGTGTGTGCGTGTGTGTGTGCGCGCGTGTGATCACAGAGGAGGTCAAACCGTGGGGGAGACTTTTATATCAACGCGCAAGAGCCCAGGTTGGCTCCGCCAGGCCAAATCACTCCTGCACGACCCCTGTGTGTGTGTGTGTGTGTGTGTGTGCGCGTGCGCGTGTGTGTGTGTGTGTGTGCGTGTGTAACTCAGTGCAGTATGATCATAACAATGTCATCACAAACTTGGGAGATCTGGAGCACAGAGCAAGACAACAAGTGGGTGCCTGTGTGTGTGTGTGCGTGCGTGTGCGTGTGCGTGTGCGTGTGCGTGCGTTGCCTCCAAAATGAACAACCCCGCCGTTTCCGAGGTTGAAAAGAGAGAGAGAATTTTTTTTTTGTAAATGGGCTCGTCAGAATGGTGGAAATTTCAGAAGCCGGAATTCCTCGGTTAGATTCCAAACATCATTCACTCTTAGCCAGGTCAAGTCCGTAAAACGCGCGCGCACGCGCACACACACACACACACACACAAAGGGTAGCCAGTGTAGCGTAGGTGAACCGCGCCGCTAGAAAATCGGAGAGTCCCAACATAATACAACGACGGCCACAAAAATGTCAACAGTCCACTTAACCTGGAACGGAAGCGAGGGCGAACGACGGAGAGAGAGAGAGAGAGAGAGCGGAGGGAGTCATATGGAATAAATAGGGAAGAATGAATAAAAAAGAAATGTGTGCAAGGTGGCCAGAGCTATAAAGAGAAGAAATGAAGCCTTTCTGCATGGATGTGAATTCCTGGCGTGTAGCGTGTACAAATTGGCGTGTAGCGTGTGTGTGTGTGTTTTTTTTTTTTTTTAAGGTGTGAAAAGCCTTGAACCAGATTCCACTGTGGAGAACAAACTCGCCCACTTTCTCTCTCTCACTTTCTGCTTCCACCTCCAGCTTTTGACCTGAAACTCAACTCCTTCACTCCGGCTCCCCCAATAATTTCTCACCCTCCTCCTCCTCCTCCTCCTCCTCCTCCTCCTCCTCCTCCTCCCCCACTCCTTCTCTCCGTCCTGGCCCGTAAACCAAACTTTACCTCCCTCACATCCAGCTCACCCCTTTCCCTCTCTACAACCCTAAATTTCTCATCACACCCTCCTCCTCCTCCTCCTCCCCCCCCGCCACCACTCACCCCACCCTTCCCTTTAAAATCTCCCCCCCCCCCCCCCCCCCCCCCCCTCCTCACACACACACACCTCAGTTCACCCAGTGACCTGACCTTGCCTCCTCTGTATTTTAAGTCTCCCATAACTTCACACAGAGTTGAACTCGTGGCCCCTGGGCTCCGCCTTTTCTCACCCGCACACATGTGTGAACGCACACGTGTGCGCACGCACCAGCGCCACCGCGCATAAACGCTTCCGATCTCCAAGCCCCTCCCCCCTCTTGACTTTGTGCGCCTGAGTAAATCCGTCTTCCTAAAAACGTCCGTGTTACACAACGTGTTGCCTAAGAGTGCAGACAAAGGCGGCGTCTGAAATGGATCACAAATCTGTGGCCTCCGAAAAAAACAACAAAAAAAAAACACACAACAGCAGCAACACACTCTGTAAAAACCACGTTGACACGACAACATCATCACACACTGTTGTTTCTCATCACCATGGAGATTCACCACTTGATCCATATCGCTATTCATTTCAATATTTGAAAAATGAAAATATATTTAGAGATGTAGATTTGACTCCGCCCCCTTCGCCCCCCTCCCCTCTCGTTTCTTCTTCTGTGGTCGTTGGGAGGTCACACGCTCGTTGGGTTTTTGCTCTCCGATATATTCTCACATTCTACACAGTTATCGCGTTCTCAGATGTTCCTCAGGAGGGCCAGAGGTCTTATGGATTCTCAGAATACACACACACACACACACACACACTCCATCCAACCCTTGTTCTCCGGTTGACCCTGTCTCCCTTTCACACTCTCACCTCGTAACTTAATGCTTATTTTCACTTTACATGGACACACACAGGTAGAAAAACACAAAATCCACTCCACTCTCACAACACACTGACACAGACACGCCTTCACACGTCTCTCTCTACCCACCCACACACACACACACACGCACACGAGTGTGTGTGCTGACCAAGGAGTAACTCAGTGAAGTCGGCCAATAAAACACAGAGGAATCGTCGGCATGTAACTTGACATTCTAGTGGTTTGTTTGGATAACCTCTCTCTGCGCGGAACCAACACACACACGTGCGCACACACGCGCACACGCATGCACTATTTTACATTTACGACACTCTGGATCCTGCAGGAGCCCCCAACGTTGCCCTCTCGTCCACCCCGACACACACACACATGAAACAGCCCCCTGATTTCCCAGCAGTTATCTCCAACGACACCACACAGTTATTGTGTGTGTTTTTAAACATACATGTGCACATACAACATGCCTACATGTGTGTGTGAACTTTGCCTGCTGTGTACCAGGTCTGTATTTACAAGTCTCCCGGTTCCCATTGAAAACCAAATCTACATTTACCCCGACACAACCCCACAACTGTGTCTGCGTGTGTGTGTGCGTGTGTGCGTGTGTGTGTGCGCGGCAGTGTCATCATTACCTCACCCTGACCTTTGTGTTTGTGTGTGTGAGAATCATTTTCACCTCTTTAACCAAAGCGACACTGTGCATCACTCACTTTCTTTCTATTGTGTGTGCGTGTGTGTCTCTGTGTGCGTCTGTGTGTGTGTGTGTGGGTCCTGGGACAGCGGATCACAATTACCTTTACCTCTCACCTAATCCTGACCTTGACCCCTCAAACAAAAACTCTCCTTCACAATATAAAACATAGTAATGGCGGCGTTTGTCACCCGGGGGCTTCAAAGGAACACGCTAAGGTTTCGGCACATTAGTCATTATACACGCTAAGATATGAGCAGGCGGACACCGACATCATCCGTGTGCACCTCGTAGATCACGCCGCTGCGCCTCCACGCGCTCCGGCACCGCTCTAAATTCAGAGGCCATGACTGTCAATTTTCAGGTCCCGAAAGTTTCACGAGCCCAGATCGGATGTGAGAATTGTGTAAATGTGATACTTTGGGGTGAATAAATGTGTCTGATGGATTTGTTTCTATCTCACAGATTTGGAGTGAGGCCATAAGGTCAGAGGGGGACTCGTTCATATTATTATTATTATTATTATTATTATTATTATTATTATTATTATTATTTTTATTATTACTTGTATTATTATTATAATGATTATTATTGACATCGCAGTTACATCGCAGTGACATCGCAGAGGACACGTGCAGAGGCCTGTTCTTAGCGTGTTACCACGCGTGTCCTATGATCAGTGGCTCAGGGAACACGGACTGCTCTCACCAGATCTCACTTTCAAGGTGAAAAAGAGCTGAGGAATCCCATTCCGTGATCATTGTTACAGTTTGCCTTTTAAACGTCTTAAAACCACTAACACCTGGGAGGAGGATCATGGGTAATTTTCAGATCGGGGGCCGAGGCACGCCAGGCGTTTCACAAACTCAAATACAGTTGGAGGAAATAAAAGGCTCAGCCTTGACGGAGGCTCCTCTGGAGCTGTGGTTAGTGTTACTGTCTCCACCCGGGCCCTCCTGCTTTCCAAAGCGGACAGTCCCACCACAGACATTTCGCAGATGTGAGCGTGTGCGTGTTGTTTTTTGTTGCAAAAAGGTGTCTCTGTGACCTCTCCAGCACGCTATAAACGGGGATGCTCTGCAGACACACACACACACACACACACACCGCGTCATCTTCATCCTCAGTGCACGACGTTCCAAGACCGAAAGGCCGAAAACGAGGTTCACGTGTGTGTAATAATAATGAAAGCAATAGAAATAATCATCATCATCATAAAAGTTATAATAAAAAATAAATAATAATAATAATAATAATAATAATAATAATAATAATAATAATAATATAATAATAATAATAATAATAATAATAATAATAATAATAATAATAATAATAATAATAATCATCATCATCATCATAATAATCATAATAATAACAATAATAATCATAATAATGATAAAAGCATCAGCTTCAGGGAGACATCAAAGCTCTCGGCTCC
Source organism: Colistium nudipinnis (assembly GCA_016785305.1). Classification (NCBI taxonomy): domain Eukaryota; kingdom Metazoa; phylum Chordata; class Actinopteri; order Pleuronectiformes; family Rhombosoleidae; genus Colistium; species Colistium nudipinnis. The sequence goes on from JAFBJU010001435.1 coordinate 228,274, forward strand.
ATTTGTGAAATGTGCCGTCCAGCTGAAATGAAAAGGCCTCCTCACTGACCGTTCTCTCACCTCACACTAACGACCCTTATTATTTCTCCACTGGCAACAAAAAAGTAAATAAAAAAAATACAAAAATCTGCGCTTTTCACATTCTCAGAGCAAGGAGGCATCTGAGAAATCTCAACACCTGCGTTTCCTTCGGTAGTGAAGCCTTGGCGAGGCCAGGCGGCTTTTGACCAAAAAAAAACACCGCTGGACCAGGTACACCCACACAGGCAGGCGGACACGGGCTGGCAGCTGCGTGTGTGCGTGCGTGTTACACACACTGTGATGTGTAAATACGCAGACTCACTCGAGCCACGGCACTGTTTTACAAGCACATGGACACGATCACTGATAAATGAATAAAAATGAAATGTGCGCAACGCAATAAAGTGGTATGAGGAATGCACTTTAACGAGTTACATCAAAACCCGTGAGGCGTCAACAAACCAGCCTGTTCACACGCGAGGGGAAGACGATGGACGGCATGACGCCGTTGTCCTATCATTTATGCAATTAGCAACAAATGCTAATTCACAACGACGCTATACGATGATGTCACGATAGAGAATTGATTCAAAACTTGAAATAAAGGAACTGACCCGCGGTCCGTTGTCTGCCGGAGCCTTTTCCAACCTGAAATGGAAGAATAAAAAAAAAATATGAATAGATATAATCATTTGGCTTTGTTTGGCACTGGCTTTTATTGTGTTATGTGGAAAAAAAACCTAACAACAACTGTTGACTATTATATTTGACAGACAATTAAAACAATTAAACCTTTAATACATTTGTTTTAGTATTATCCAAAAAAATAAGCATTTCTTCATTTTAACTGATCACACTCCACAAAGAACACAGATGGGAAACAGATGCACTGATTACTTTTTTTTTTTCCACAAAAGTGCCTAAACAAGGGGAACAAAGTTAAAAGATACCGTGACCCCGATTGGACACAAAATAAATGAGGGACCGTGAGAGAGAGGAGGAAAAAGTCTGCGGCGGTGAAGGTGAAGAAAGAGAAAACACCAGAATTTACAGGAGAAGAAGAAGAGATTTAGTGATGGAGGTAAAAACTCGGGATTTCTTTCCAAATCCAAAGAGTTTCTCCTTCTTAATTACCCCTGATGATGCTAAATCTTATATTCCACATTATACGGCCTGAGGTGTGTGTGTGTGTGTGTGTGTGTGTGTCGTCTATATAAATCTACGGCCTGTTTTCTTTTGCTCTGCACGAGTGGAACATTTTTCTAATGACTGTTTTATTCCTGACTCTGACCGTCACATGCACGAAGGCGCGTGCGCGCACACACACACACACACGCACACGCGCACACCCACATCATAAGAGACAAGCATATGGAAATGAAATCAAGTGCGAGACGGGGCGTGCAGAGGCCAAGCGACGCACGCACACGCGCACACACACACACACATGCTGAGCACTCTGCAACGCACGCAGTTTCTTTTTTAACACAAAACCAAATTCATGCACAATGATGACACAATCGTACACGACGTTACTCTCTCTCTCTCTCCCTGTGACTTGATGACACCCACCCCACAGACACACAAAGACACACATTCCCCAGTAGATGGACGATGGAGGTTGTCAAAACAAAACAAACAAAAAAAAAAAACACAAAAAAACAGCACAAACATCTGTGTGTGTGTGTGTAGGTGTGTGTGTGTCACACCCCATCTTAGTGAATCTTGCGTGTGTACATATTGTATGTGCACAGTGGGGTTCATGAATGGAGGAAAACATGCGTGTTTCTGCTTGTTAACCCAGTCAGCGTGCGTGTTTTCCCATCAGCAACACAAAAAAAAAAAAAGAGGCCGAAACCAAAACATCCAGGTTTCATATCAGATCCAGGAACGCAACCAAGGTCGTGACCTCCATCTCTGGCCTGTGTGTGTGTGTGTGTGGGGGTGTATTATCTCTCATCTTTTTATGGCTCTGGTTTTATTGTGTGTGCGTGAATGGAGGAAAACATGCGTGTTTCTGCTTGTTGCGTGCGTGTTTTCCCATCAGCAACACACAAAAAAAAAAAAAAAAAAGAGGCCGAAACCAAAACATCCAGGTTTCATATCAGATCCAGGAACGCAACCAAGGTCGTGACCTCCATCTCTGGCCTGTGTGTGTGTGTGTGTGGGGGTGTATTATCTCTCATCTTTTTATGGCTCTGGTTTTATTGTGTGCGCGCAGATTCACCTGCCAGACAAGATGCTCGCTGGGCCTACGCAAACCTTTTGGCCCGTGCCTCCAACAGAACAACAGAGGAATCCACCACAGAAGAAGAAATCGTCAACAAAACATCTTTCACTCGGGCTACGAAACCACAGCGGTGATGTTGTTAAAAATAAATAAAAAAAAACAATAAATTCCCATTTTTCTTCACTTGAATTCAAATGAAAAATCCTATTTATTGTATTTATTATTATATTGAGATATAAGAAATAAAGATCCATCTGATTCCGTCATCTGTGTTCCGTGAGGTCCTCTGGAGCATCTGGGTCCTCGTCAGAACAAAAACACAATTTCTACACAGCTTTGTGCCTTGCACTGATTGAATCGGCCCGTTTGCGTCACACAGTCTGTTCCGCACACAATAAACTTCCTTTTATTTTGTCTACGGGTTTGTTTGTTGTGCAGATTTTTTTCTTTTTTTTTTTTTTTTCGCGGGTCAACGCTGGAAGTTTATTTTAAGAGTTGCCTGACCTGGGTGACCTTTTCAATGTTTCCATCCTCAATGGATTCCAGAATAAATACCATTTAAGCACTGTATAATATTATTAACCTCTACACACACACACACAAAAACACAACAGATTCATTCATTCATTTTTTTTTTCTATAATAATAATCCTTTAGATTTTCCATCTTTTCATATATTCCACAGTCCGCTCCTTTTTCATCTCCACGCCGACACCTCCGAGTATCACTCTCACACACCAACCTGCAGGTGAACTCTGCCGGCAGTGGAATGACTCAGGTGTTTTTCCCCACACACACGCAAACACACACCAACACACACACACAAACATATGTGTGTGTGTGTGTGTGTTTTTGTATGAATGTGGGATGAGAGCACATGCAGTTAATGACTGTGTAAGAATCCAATCTTGTTTGTAGGCATGAGGAGTGTCGGACTGTGTGTGTGTGTGTGTGTGTGTGTGGGAGAGTGTGTGTGTTTGTGTGTATGTGTGTGTGTGTGCATGAGAGAGAGAGAGAAAGAGAGTCAGGTGTCAAGTTTACCCCCCGATCGACCCAACCTGGGAATGATCTAGTCTCAGCGGGGAAGCCAAAACTGCTTCTCTGTGTGTGTGTGTGTGTGTGTGTGCCTGTGTGTGTGTGTCTGCGTCTAACCCAGAGATGACTCATAAACCATCTGGAGGCCAGATGCAGGATAGAAAACTTCTCTCTCTCTTTCTCTCTCTCCTCACCCCAGTTGCTGTTAGTTCCCTTAGTTAACCCATGAACTTTGACCTCTCCGCTGTGGCAATCTCTGTGTGTGTGTGTGTGTGTGTGAGAGAGAGAGAGTTTCGGGCCGCGTGTGTGTGTGTGTGGGTATACTGCGAGGTCACGGCCCTCCTCAGAGGTCATTAACTCTCCCCCGGTGACCTCTGGAGTTCAAGTTCACTAATTGGACCCGTTCTTAAGCGGCCTCCATCCACCTTTTCAACTTCACAAATATTTCACACAATAACCCACAAAACAGAGCCACACATGTGACACCAACTCCACCACAACCCTAAATGCCTATTTTATCCCATTTAAATGTAATTATTGATGACATTATTTCGAAATGAACATCTGCCGCTCAGCATTATGGTCGCTGTAGTTCTAAAAAAGGCAATTGTCAGCCAAGTCGGAGGATAAATAAGGATAATAAAGGATACATTTGAATGTGAGCAAAAACAATTAAAATGATCATTTTTAATATTAATTAGGCTCTCAAAATTATTTACATGGGAAGTTTATGGATTCATTTGTTTATGACTTATTGGGTAATTAAAGATTTATGGTTTCATGCCTCTGAGGGGAGTAAAATGAAGTGATTTATTCTTTTATTGGAAGAAGAAGGAGATAATTGGGTCTATCTGGCTGAAACATAATGAGGATAATGTCTTAAGTGCGACTGAACACAGGACGCCGAGGGGACATTCTTTGGAGATGAAACGCGTGTCTATTCGCTGGAAAATCTTTCCACAACACCACCCACCCCCCCCGAGTCTTCCCACTAAATCATCCCAATGCTCTGTGTGTGTGTGTGTGTGTGTGAGTGCGTGTGTACTTGTTAAACGTCAACACAACAGAGCCACATTTCTGCCTATTGTGGAGCCACATGTTCTGATTTCACCTCCACAGAGGCCGATTCTGTGCATGAGCTGGCGCACACACACACACAGACACACACAGACAGACACACACACACACACACACACACACACACGCACGCACACACACACACACACACACACACACACACACACACACACACACACACGCACACGCACACACACACACACATAAGACGTGATTCTTCTAGCAGGAGAGGTGTAAAGTCCGTTCCTGACTCAGCTGATTGGCCAATAACACTCGTGCGTCGTGATGTCAGCCCTGCGGAGGTCATTCCTAGGCCCCGCCCCCTCTTATAGTATAAATGACTTTGGCCTCTTTTTTTGAAGTAATGGCTTCAGAAGGACACTTTTCACGGGATGGAAGGTGTATAGATTCCACACATGACTGCCCAAATCTCTGCAGCATCCATGTTGCCTAGCAACAGCCTTCTCAGGACAAAAAAACACACCTGGTACAGGACGTCCCACACGCTGACAAGTTCCATCTGCGCGCACCTGTCCACCAGGCGTCCCGTCCTCCATCTCCTCACCTGTAATACCACCAACGCAAATATAAAAATGTCCTCCTTGCTCTACAATAAAACAAAAATTGAAATCTCACTTGAAAGGGTTAATTCCCGTTTCGTCTTTTATTTCTCTTTATATCTGCGCGATTACAGCAGCTTGACAATGGAGAAGGAGTGATGCACGCCAGGTGTCTATGGTAACGGGCTGGCCAATCGGAATCAATGGCATAAACAACCCACACGTGAACCCAAACACCACGCGGGGACACACAACAACACACTTCCCACTTGGCCTTAATGTACAAACAGTGAGATGTCAACACACGTAACTGTGAACACATTTGTGCGGCGGATAAACCCAACGTAAACACAACGCCCCCCCAAAAAAGTGTAAGACAACCCTTTTCACCTCTTCACACGGATGTGGAGAACACGGACTTTTCCACACGCCGTCCTTTTCCTGAAACACGGATGAATCACGCGGATGATGGTCCACGGTTCACTCCCCGACTTCTCCCTGAACCGGGTCCTGATGTTGTTCAGCTGAACGGAGGATGAAAGAAACAACAGAAATCTGTCAGACAGATGTGTGTGTGTGTGTGTGTGTGTGTGTGTGTGTGTGTGTGTGTGAGAGAGAGATAATGTGTGTGTGTGTGTCTCTCTTTCACAATGTTCATGTAGAATCTGGGGGAAACTGGGTAGGATTTTCAAGGATGCTGAAATGTTTCCTGTGTGTGTGTGTGCGTGTGCGTGTGCGTGTGCGTGTGCGTGTGTCGTCTCAAAGCCATGTGACGTCAATGATGGTAAAGTTGCATGTTAAAGTCCACGTCACCACACGTCTGTTTAATGGGAACCACCAGTCACTGCTACTGTGTGTGTCAGATTGTGTGTGTCAGATTGTGTGTGTGTGTCAGATTGTGTGTGTGCGTGCGTGCGTGCGTGCGTGCGTGTGCGTGCGTGTGTGTGTGTGTGTGTGTGCGTGCGTGCGCATACGTAGGACAGACACACGCACGCACACAGTTCAGCTTGTACAAAACTTTCACATTTTTATAATAATTAATTTGAATTTATTATACAAAATCTGAATATAATATTTCTTTTTGGTCTACGCATGAAATCCAATTTGAATTTTCCAAGCAATTCTGCGCATCTCCACTGTTTATAGCCTCCTTCCCTCTTTTTTTGCAGGATGAGTTTATTTAGACGTTTGTATTTTTTTTTTTTTCCTCTGGATCCTGAAACAAACAGGATCAAAGTGTGCGAAGCGGTCATACATCATTTCTCCCTCAGGTTTACATGGACTCTGACAGGTTTGGGTCGGTCCCCCACCCCCCCAAAAAAATAAAAAATCCACCCGAGCAGACATTTCCACGTTGAGACACAACAACCAGATGTTTGGGGCTCTTATTTCTCCGCGCCACCTTGTTTATTTGCGCCGTTTGCGCGACGCTAAACAAGCCGTCTGTCGCCGAGACCTTTGGTTCTCGGAGACAAACAAGGCCCGAACCCGATCCGCTCCCAGTCGGTGGTTTGGGACTCGATACTGTTCACAGGAGGCCAGACAGGAAGTCAGGGGACGAGGAAATGTTGGGAAATTCAAATTTGAACATAGACTTTGTTGCAGCTTCCACGTGTGCGTCTGCTTCACTGAGCCCCTGAATATGTTTTTTGCAATTATAATAACATTTAACATTAAACGTTAAAACTAAAAAAAAAAGCGTGAGGTGAAACCATCTGGTTCATGGACTCGTTCACCATGAAGAGAATTATGGTCCAGCCTGGTTCAAAACAAAACATAAAAAAAAAAGGAATTCATGCAACACCAGCTGAAGTTTCATCAACAAAAACAACAACAACAGCTGTTGGTGTCCCAGTGTGATTGGCGCATGTTTTCGGAGCTCCCACATCAGATGAGAGCCACAACAATGAAGACCACAGGAAGCTGAGAGGAGAGACCTCCAAATATTCCTCCCATGGTTTTTTGTTTGTATGATTTATAACATAAACCGGTTTAAAAAAGCAAAAAAAAAAAAAGCAGCAAATACTCAGACTGGGGAAGTTTTGCTGTGTAAACGTAGATTAGAGTAAAAAAATAAAAAAAAATATATATATATACACACTGTATTTAATTCTCTCACTGATATAATTTTTTTTATAAAATAAACTTGAGTTTCATATGTATGGTCAGAATTAGAGGAAATGAAACATCATTGCATTCTACATGGAAAATATCGAGATGATTTTTTTAAAATAAATGTCATTTAAAGCCTGCATTTTTTAATTTGTTCCTTTTTCTGGGTCCCACCATCAAGAGAAAAGAGAAAAAACCATCAAAGCATTTTAGGCCCATTTCTGATTCGCAGACCCGAGCTGTTGGGTTGAGGAAACATCCGTTTCCTGTTCCTGTGCGTGTGCGTTAATCAGCAGCCACGCCTCCTCAGTTTCATCTCAAGATGTTTTCTGACCACAGGGACGTGAATGCTGCGTATGTGCATCCTCTCCAGATTAAAACTGATCTCCACCAGGATCCAGAAATGAAACCCTGAGCGAAACTTCCCAGTTTCCCATGTTTGACATTTAAATTATAATTATTATTATTTTTTTTTTAAACAAGAAAAAACACAGGTCAAGGTCACGAGGCCTTTTAATTCATCCCAAAAAATAAAATATATATTTTTTTTATTGCAGCGTTTCTTTGAAAACGCTCAAATGGGACACATTCCATTTCTGTTAAGAGGAAACAGGAATGCACCCCAACTGCCGCTCTGCTTATTCTTCTCTTCTGCAGGCGGAACGGCTCGCATGTCATTTTCACAGAATTGTTTTAGTCCCCCCCCCCCCCCCCCCCCCCCCCCCCCCCCCCCCCCCCGCCTTTCCCCCCCGGCGCGGCTGCCAGACTCTCTGAGCCGGACCTCTCTGGACTTCCTGTGCGGCGCGGCGCGTTGGTTAGTCATCAGAAGAAAAATAAAAAAAAATAAAAATACTCCTTAACCTTTAAACTCCAGATCTGGCCCCAGCTTCATTTTTTTTTTTTTTTTCTCTCCTCATTTCCACTTTAATAGTTTCTCTGGGAAACAACGAGGTTAAACTAAACGTCCCAGAAACAGGAAAGTAAAAAAAAAAAAAAAAAAATACTCCTTAACCTTTAAACTCCAGATCTGGCCCCAGCTTCATTTTTTATTTTTTTTTCTCTCCTCATTTCCACTTTAATAGTTTCTCTGGGAAACAACGAGGTTAAACTAAACGTCCCAGAAACAGGAAAGTATTTTTGTAAATGTAATTATCCAGGAAAAATAAATAAAACACGTGCCTTGTTCATATCTGGGATTCCAAAGACATATTTCACACCTCAGATTGGGCCGTTACGATATACACTGGGAATATTAAACACCTCCCAGTGAGACGCGCGCATTTTTCATTCTCTTACCTGCAGCAGCTTCACTCCTGCTGGACAAACTGGTTTTTACCTTAAAAAAGAGAAAAAAGTGCATTTGTGGCCCCATTGCCAATATTTCCATTATTTATATATGAAATCCCATTTTTTGAGACCTTTCAACTCAGACTACTCAACTCTGTGATAAATGCACCTCTCTTTAGAGATCCGAACAAAAAAACACACACACACGCACGCACGCACACACACACACACACACAATGTAAAGAATCGGAACTGGTTCAAATCCTTTTCTCAAAGCGCATCCAATCTCTGACTGACGAGATTCACGGCGCCCTCTCTCTCACCCGTCTTCCCCTCGTCCTCACCTCCCCCATTTCATCTTCTCGTTGATAATTCAGGCCAGTCGGTCTCTTGATCTTCTCTCTCTCTCTCTCTCTCTCTCTCTCTCTCTCTCTCCCCCCCGCTCCGTGTTTCCTTCCAGCCTTTAAACCCGGAGCCAGTGGCCTCTCGCAATCTGTTTCACAGAGAGAGACGCAGAGATTTCAGGATTGGAAGATACCAAAGAGATACTGAGAGGGAAAGACCATGGAAAAGAGAGAGAGAGGGAGAGAGAGGGAGAGAGAGAGAGAGAGAGGAGAAACGTGGCTCCCGGTTCAGAGTGAACGAGAAGATTCAAACACACACATGAAATATTGTTTTATATATTTGAGTGATTTTCCTTCTAATCCCACACCAGTCTCATCCTGTACCTTATTCTGTCGCGCGCACACACACACACACCCGCAGGCAAACGCGCACACACACACACGAGCACGCACAGGCGCACACAGATGATGATGGTAAAACCATTCCATATCAGGGTTATTCGGAGGGGAAAGACTCTTTTCTCCTCCTGACAGGCCCGTTAAGAGAAGAAATACCTCCACCAGTGGAGCGCTCTGGTTTCACTGGTGACACCACAGCAGATTTCATTTGATTTTCTGGGTTATTTCAAGTTGGCGCGGCGCGCGCGCTGCCAAAGCAGAAAAACGCTGTAAAAATAAGTCAGTCAGACAGCGAACGCACAATTGGTGTTTATCGTGTTTTTGGGGAACGCCAACGCTCTGATTCCGCCGCCTCGTATTTCTCCGTGAGCATGAAATCTATATTACGCTGGTTATTTTCCTCTCTGGCTTTTTTTTTTTTTTTGGAGCTGGGCGTAAATCACGCGTGAAGAGAGCGGACCACCAGCTCTGTGCTGAAAAATATACGGTGGACTCTAAAAAACTACTGGCAGAGAGAATATAATAATAATATTCGTCGGCTGCATTTATCTCTCTCTCTCTCTCCATATATATATATATATATATATATATATATATATATATATATATATATATATATATATATATATATATATATATATATATATATATATATATATATATATATATATATATATATATATATATATATATATATATATATATATATATATATATATATATATATATATATATATATATATATATATATATATATATATATATATATATATATATATATATATACTGAAGAAATTTACTCATATTTCCCACAAACACGTACACGCGTCAAAAACAATCCATTGAAGGCCGATCTACTGCACACGTATGTTCCCATTGTACATACGTGCAGATTAGGAGTCCAATCTATAACGGCACCACGTGACGAAACATGAACCGTCTCAGATTATCCCAAATTATCCTGAACAGATGAAGATTTTTTTTGCCGAGATGCTTCCGAGGGAAAGGCCACATTCTTCTTTGCTTGAATTTGTATTTTTTATTTAATTTTTTTTATCATTTCGAGGAAAACACCAAAACGTAGAAAAAGAACAAAAGAGAGAATTCCAGGAATCCTCAGTTCTGTTTTCCAGAGATTCATAAACAGTAACACGAGGGGTCACGCATCATCAGAACTGGGCCGCCGCGCTGGATTTGGGAAAAGATTCGATTTTAATGCGCAATTTAAAAAAAAAATGAATAAGATTTAGTGCGACAGGAAAAAAAAAAATTGCAGCTTTTTGACATTTCTCATTTTCTCCACAAAGAAGAAATCCCAGCGTTTTTAACTCGAACTCAGCGATCGACCGTTTGATCTCACGTCCAAAGGTTCCCAATAATAAAAAAAAAAAAAAAAAGATTTTTTCCGCCTTGAAAAGCGCACGGCCCGACATCTGCGAAATGAATAGTGCGAATAATAGCCGCGGTATCTGAAATGATTAAAAACGATGTTACAGATACGGCTCTCGGGCCCCAAAGAAGAGAGATAAGTTTTTAAATGACGTTTCGGGTTTTTATATCCAGGGGTTTGATATTAAATACAAAGAATAAAAATAAAAAAAAACACATCTGCTGGAAACATAGAGATTCAATATATTATTATTTTTTTTTTTATCATGTGCTCAGTGCCTGGTCCAGGGACGGAACCGAACGTGTGACCTCTCTTTTTTGTGGCTCCAGGTTTCCTCAGACAAAACTTTAAATCAGTGCAGTTTATCGATGCTGAACTCTCCCTTTTATTTTTTGGTGGGTTTGATGAATTACAGCAGAGGAAAGTCTTTTTTTTTGTTTGTTTTAAGGAATCTCTATTTGGGTCATATTTGTATGTTCGAGAAACATTTGGCAGAATTTTTTATTTTTATTTTTTTTACTGCTGGTGTAAAAGAATAAAATGAGTGGCATGTTTTTTACTTGGAGGCGGTATTATTAATTTATTCTTCCCACCAAGCCTCTTGAAACATTCCATTCGTGTTCCAATCCTGTTTTTTATTATTTATTTTTTTTCCCCTTTTTTATTTTTGGGCCACGAAGGTCTGGCGGTGATATTTCAGACCGCTGTATAAGATCAACACGTATGTGACGAGACGGTTTTGTCAGGTGGCGTGTTTTTCAGGGATTATTATTTCTCCTGATGATTGACTGGAAGCTCCGCGTCCACGCCAACACCGAACCCAAAACAAATACCAGCCAGGCCTGTTCACACAGGCAGGAGCGGTGAGTGCGCAAAAAAAGTTCAAAGAACCGAAAACGGTGGAATCCCTGATCTGCACAACCTCATTAACATAAAATCAATCAAAACCTTTTTTATACACAATATTCACCTCTCCACTTTACTTTCGGCACCAGTGGGAAAAAAAAGTATATATTTTTTTTTGTTTTACTCGCCTGGAGCTGGATGATGATGTGGTTTCAGAGGCGTTCTCAGGAGAAGGGGCGTGTCCTAAAGAACCCTCGTCACCAGCTGCGCGTCCTCCGCAGCTCACAGGAAGCGGCGCAGTGATTTTCCATGGCGTCGCACGGCCTGTGGGAACAGAACTGTAAAACACTGGGCTGGACACACTACTGACAACACATTAAACTGCTCAATAAGACCTTACAGGTGAGTGTGTGTGTGTGTGTGTGGCTGGGTGAGTGTGTGTGCGCCCGTGTGTGTGTGTGTGTGTGTGTGTGTGTGTGTGTCTCTGTGTGCGGGTGTGTGTGTGGCTGTGCGGGTGTGTGTGGCTGGGCGAGTGTGTGTGTGCGTGGCTGTGTGAGTGTGTGTGCGTGGCGCTGTGTGTGTGTGTGTGTGTGTGTGTGTGTGTGCGCGCGTGAGTGTGTGTGTGTGTGCACCAAAACGTCACAGAACGGTCGAGGAAAAGACAGGAAATGAATGGAAAGCAAATATAAAGGTTGAAATATTAAGAGGAGATTAAGAAAGTGTGTGTGCCTGACTGTGTGTGTGTGTGTGTGAGAGTGCGTGCACGGGTGTGCGCGTGTGGCTGTAAAATCCCATACAAGGTGCCAACGGCTGTGACCTTTGACCTGTTTTGAATGTTGCTATATGTTGGAATGTGTATTAGCAGGATTTGGTGTTCCGGTGCCCCGGAGGGCATTCAGTGTGTGTGTGTGTGTGTGCATGTGTGTGTGTATTTTGTGTGCATCTGTGTGTGTGTGTGTGTGTGTGTGTGTGACCTCAGACATGTGTTCGTGTTAACTGGCACCATTAAGCCTTGAGGGGATCATTAGTGGACTCTGGGAGCTGCCTTAACTGTACATGGTGGAGGACCTTTTTGTGCGCGCGCACACACACACACAACGCGCACACACACAACACACACACACACACACACAGCAAAACAGGAGTGAATGAAGTGAAACACAGCAGATTGAAGTATTAAAGAAGGTGGAGACTCCAGCCTGGCAGCGCAGCTCCATATTTAACAACCACCCAGAGCCATAAAGGTCTTGTACAATGAGGATTGTCCACAACTGTCGGCGGCGCTCTCTTCTGATTGGTCGAAACACACGCGCAGTTTGTGCCAGCTGGTTACACGCACACACACACACACACACATGACTGGGTTTTTTTTTCATATTTGTGGCGTCTTTAGCATCATAAAGTGAGTTTCCTCTCTTTTAGTTTAATTCCTACCGCTATAATTTTAGTTTCAGGATGTATTCGAAATAAACGTAACAGACGTGAAACAGGTTTTATCTTTAAAGGAGACGTGTTGTTATTTGACACGGTGGGTTCCATATAGCGGAGACAAAAAAAGGACAAGAGGAGATGGACCAAAGAGGAGTGTTGTTCAGGACAGAAGAGCATGATGGGACAGAGACAAAGAGACAGGTGGAAGACAGGTGTGTGTGTGTGTGTGTGTGGGGGGTGATACACACTTACACAGTCTCCGTTTGGGCATTTTAAGTGGCGTCTTTGTCCTCCTTCATGGTCCCTTTCCCTCCTTTTCTCTCCTGTCCTTTCTGTCTCCCCTTTTAACAGAAACCAGAGAGGAGAGGAGAGAGAGAGAGAGAGAGAGAGAGAGAGAGGTTAAAGAGATAAGCAGTGTCTCCTCACTGTAAGAGAATCCCTTCTTCCATTTGCTTTTTTTTGGAAAGAGAGGGTTTATCTCTTAATGCTCAATTGAGTCTGGAGACCCAGTGCGTGTGTGTGTGTGTGTTTGTGTGTGTGTGTGTGTGTGTGTGTGGACAGACCAGTTTCTCAGACCCCCGACGCCGACATCCCTTCTTTTCTTCTTCTTCTGTTCTGCTTTCCGCCCATCCATCAATTCACTGTCTCACACTCACACGCACACGCACACGCACACGCACACACACGCACACGCACACACACACACTGCAAGAAGAAGACGTCTTTCAGAAAAAGACAAGGATGATCGCAAAGGCAATATTTAAAATCTCTCTCTCTCTCCTCCTGTACCACCCTGTCCTCTTCTTCACCTCCTCCCCTCTCTCTCTCCCTCTCATTCTGCTGACTGGGACCCCCCCTCCCCCCCTCCCACTGTTTGCCCTGGTCAGAGCGCCTCTCCTGGGACCGGCCCGGCAGCGAGGTGGGCCTCTCTGGTGGTCTGGACCGGGGATCTGGTTAGTGAGGAGGAATGTGTGGAGTGTGAATGAACACACACACACACACACACACACACACACACACACACACACACACACTGTGGAATGACGCAGCACTCTCATCCTTTCTTGGCCCTCTGGGCATCTCCATGACGATGGACGGATGAACTTTCACCGACGGGACTCAGGTGAGTGTCTTTTACCTCTGGGGACAAAAGGAGAGAAAGGTGAAGTGGAGGGAAAGGGGACGGAGAGTATAAAGGCGTTAAATAAGTTGTGAAATATAACGGTTTTGTTATCACTTGTATTTTGTGAAGTGTGTGTGTGTGATTACAATCAAGAGAGCCTAACGACCATTTCCTCAAATTAACCCTGTGGAAACAGGCCCTGCGTGATCGATGGCCGGCGTCACTCAGGACACCTGCTGCACACTGTGTGTGTGTGTGTGTGTGTGTGTGTGTGTGTGTGTGGATTCCTCGCCGAGGAGTCGTCTGGTTTAGTGGTCTGCGGGTGTGAAAAGGAAAAACAAAGAGAAAAATGGAGGCAGAGATGGATGGATGGATGGAAAAAGAGAGAGAGAGAGAGAGAGAGAGAGAAAATAAGAGTGAGAGGTCACCAGGAGGGCAGAGGAGAATTAATTGGACTTCTTATAAAGATTTGTCATTCAAATATCAAACCCTTGTCTACTTCTTGTTTGTTATGAGCTGGCTCATTTTTCCATATAAACTTATTTTCTGATACCGCAGGGTCATAATCATCATAAATTCATACTACTACTATTACTACTACTTCTACTAATAATAATTATTACATAATTATAATAATTTATAATAAATATAACAATTTTAATAAATATAACAATTATATTAAATTATAATTTATTCAATTAGAATAAATTATAATGTATTAAATTATAATAAATTATAATTTATTAAATTATAATTATTTAATTAATAATTCTTGAAGAATTAAATCATAAAAATTCCTGATCCAACAGGTGAAGTGGATGAATCTACCTCTGTCCTCCTGCTCCATCCTGTGGATCACTCAGGAACAAAGGTGAGCTCCTCCTTATCTCCACCTTCGCCACGGAGGGAAAAAAGAAAAGAACATTTGAATAAAAAAGAAAAGGAATGAATACATGTTCACGGCGGCACACAAAAAAAACTGCAATGTGGGTGAGAAACAGATGAAGTGAGACACATAGAAAATATATATAGGTAATTTTATTAAAAATTAAAATTAAAATAATTAAAATGATTAAATTATTAAATGTAATGTTATTTGTCATACATTGAATTGATCAGTAAAATAAACCAATCATCTAATAGCTGAGATTTTGATTTTATATATATAAAAATAAATATATATTTGAAATATATGTTTATCTATAAATTATAATTATTTAATTAATAATTATTGAAGAATTAAATAATAACAATTCCTGATCCAACAGGTGAAGTGGATGAATCTACCTCTGTCCTCCTGCTCCATCCTGTGGATCACTCAGGAACAAAGGTGAGCTCCTCCTTATCTCCACCTTCGCCACGGAGGAAAAAAAGAAAAGAACATTTGAATAAAAAAGAAGAGGAATGAATACATTTTCACGGCGGCACACAAAAAAAACTGCAATGTGTGAGAAACAGATGAAGTGAGACACATAGAAAATATATATAGGTAATTTTATTAAAAATTAAAATTAAAATAATTAAAATGATTAAATTATTAAATGTAATGTTATTTGTCATACATTGAATTGATCAGTAAAATAAACCAATCATCTAATAGCTGAGATTTTGATTTTATATATATAAAAATAAATATATATTTGAAATATATGTTTATCTATAATAACAAAGAGAGGATTAAATATTCCTCAGTTGTGTGTGTGTGTGTGTGTGAGAGAGGACTCTGATGTTTTAGAGTTTCCCAGGCAGAGGATTTTTTTATTTTATTTTTTTTTTATCCATGACCAGTTTTGACAGACAGTCAAACAATAGAAAAAAATGGGATGTAACTGGATATGGATTTGTGCTGTGAAAGGATTTTTGGCCTGTCACAGGAGTTTATACGCTAACACGGAGCGTCGACATCATCACAACAACAAAACCCCGAAGTTACCAAAGAAGGAATAAACCCGACAGCCTTTAAACATACGTTTCTGGTATCTATAAGCTGAATTTATAATAAAAATGAGTACATTTGAAGACTTATGGGTAAAAAAAAAAACAGAAAAAAGGCCTGGCAGTGCACTGGTGACAGAAATATTGTCAATATTCCTTGAAACACGTTTAACTCCTTCAAGCAGCCGACTCTGAGAGGAAAAACGACATTTTTCTGCTAATTTCTTTTTGGTTTGGACATTCATGAAAGGGGCCAAAAAAAAGCGGGAGGGGGAGGAGGTGGAGGAGGAAGAGGGGGAGGAGGTGGAGGAGGATGGACGTTACACTAAACTCTTCCATGTGCAGAGTCTGGGAAACATAAAGCAGTGTAGACGCACACTGTGTGAGTGTGTGTGTGTGTGTGTGTGTTACACAACACCTTATCAGCTGAGAGCTTGGATCAATAAAACACACTTTTGGCTGTGTGTGTGTGTGTGTGTGTGTGATATCTGAGCTTTGAAAACCTGGTTTGGATCCGCTCCGATCCGGCTCTCATCGCCTCCGTAATCCCGCGTGTTTGGGGGATTATGTGGGTCAGAGGTCGAGGCCTGGGCTCCACCAAACACCTCCGTGTGCGTAAAGAGACACAATCTGCAGAGATCATCAATCCTCAATACAATTGATCACATGATCAGATATTGGTAAATATCAGCTGCGTGGACTGGAACGAAAACTCGTTGTCACCTGGCTTTACAGTCCCTACGTCATCAGCTCTACACACCTCCTCTCCCTCCCCCTCTTTTTTTAGAGTGAAAAAAGAGAAAATAAAATAAATGAAAACGAGACAGTGAGAGAAAAAAAAAAAAAAAGGGGTTCACAGCAATTTGCTTCTCTTCTCACGTCCCAGTCGTCCACGGGTGGCTTTCCTACCTACCAATAAACTTCTTTCCATCGCGCGCACACACACACACACACACACACACACACACACACAGGGGGACGCGCACACACACACACACATCAGGAGCATAAAGTTGGCCCGTTTCAAGTTGGGACCATAAAACTAAAGCTCACACACACACACACACACACACACACAACAAAACACACACAGTGAGGCGGCCAACCATGTTCTTTGGCAAGAGCAGGGCACCCACTGTGCGTGCGTGTGCGTGTGCGTGCGTGTGCGTGTGACTGATATCCCCCACAGTCTTTGAGATCTATCCCTGAGATCAGTTGCCATGCCAGCGGGTGTCAACAAACAGGCGACGGGCTCCATCCTCAGTCTTGTGCGTCTCTGATTTTGTTGCAGCCATAAAGTTTCTTCGAAGGGCGAGCGAGGTGGGCGAGTGACGGCATTTCTCTCTCTCTCTCTCTCTCTTTGTCCAAAGTTGTAAAAATAGAGCGAAACGTCGCCTTGAATCATTTTTATTCCCGTGAAGACATGGAGAGGCCTCGCTCCAGATGAAGAGACACGTCCCACAGTGAGGAGAACGTGTATAAATATATATATAAATTAACACCTCCTCCCATAAACCCTTTCCATAAAAAAAAATTGAAACGCAAACGTTGCTCCCATTTTTCCACGCATTGAGAAATAAATCTTAAATGGAGTCGTCCCAGATGTGGCGTCAGTTGTTGAATATTAGGAGATGAAAAAAGATTGATGAAGAGCAGTGGAGACGTCCATCCGTCTTCAGCCATCTCGCCAAACGCGTGTCATCACGCCGGCGTCACGGTCATGACATCATCAGAATGATGAAAGGAGACAAGATGAGGAGAAGAGAAGGAGAAGAAGAAAAGCCCTTTTTGTTTGGCCTGCAGTCTCCTCTCACGTTGGGCGTGGAGGACGGACGCGGCGTGTTTACACTCCGTGGTCATCGCGGGAAGCCGCGCGCCGACCTCAGACACAGCAGGGGGGCGGGGCTTCACGGTAATCAGGGGCATGCAGAGACACCGAGGGCCTGCACGTCCAAACCAGCTGAAACCTGAGTTGCGATGAAACATCTCAGAGGGGCTGCTGGGTAATTTCATCGTCTTCAGGTTGGTGTGTGTGTGTGTCTGCGATTCCCAAATCCCTGCAGCTGCATCATCCCCCCCCCCCCTCTGGGCGTGGTTATCACAGCAACAGTCAAGGTCACGACCCCGGCGTGTGCCACAGTTGACCGGTGTGCGTCAATGTGCAGCATGATGTTCACACACAGAAGCTCCGTTATGCTGTTCACACTATGGCAGGCAGTTGTCAGACAGCTGTGTCTACACGCACGCACAGACAGACACACACACACACACACACACACAGATGGTCTCTCCCAGTGAACCTGGTTCCCATTGCCTGGGGTAGAGATGGAGACAGTCGGCTGGACATGGCCCAAGAGAAACATTGACAGTCTCCATTTATACTGTATTCGTGTGTGTGTGTGTGTGTGTGTCTGTGTGTTGTGTTAAAAAAAAAAAAAAACAGCAGCCGAGCCTGATCACCATCTGAGCTGGACGACATATTTCCCAGGGATGAGATTTCACTCATTCCACGAATCTTCGTTGGACCTTTTTGGATGGAAAGCATCTTCTGGAGGCGTTGTCGTGGCAACAGTGGATGGACACGTCATCATCTGTGGGTGAAGAAGGATACACATGGTTAATGGGAGAAAGAACACAGGCGTCCTTGGTGTGCGTGTGTGCGTGTGTGCGTGTGTAGGTGTGTGTATGTGCGTGTGTGTGTGTGCGTGTGTGCGTGTGTGTGCGTGTGTGCGTGAGGATGCTCCAGGCTCACATGTGAAACCGATCGTGAAGGTTGAGATGGACTCCAGCACTTTATTATTAACATGAAGATAAATGGAGCAATTATAAAAAGCTTCACAACACACTAACAGGGTGCTACTTGTCCTCCTGGTGTGTGTGTGTGTGTGTGTCGGTGCCATCCACATCTGTGGATGTTTATCACATCATCGAGGAGAAGCGAGGGAGGAGGAGGAGGAGGAGGATTAAGATGGAGAGAGAGCGAGAGAAGAGTTAATGAGAATGATTGTGTTCCTCCAGCCGAGCGTGTCTGTGCTGGCGAGCGGCGGATCCATGTTTGACTCGTCGTCAGGGACCAGAAACCACAGGCGGCGGCAGGGAGGAGGTGAAACGGGAACACCACAGAAGAAGAAGAGGAGGAGGAGGAGGAGGAGGGGGGGGAGGGAAAAAAAACTTCATTAAGACGGAGCATTCGAGAGAGTAAGTCAACGGAAAGTTAATTTATGAAAAAGAAAAGGGGAAAAAGAGACGTTGAGTGGCTCTCTGATCAATAAAAAAAACAAAATGAAAATCCAAATGTGTGATAAATCACTTCTGCAGTTTGGATGCAGTAAAAAAAATGCCAGGCACGAAAAAGGAAACATCGTAAAACTATATTCTCGATTTGACCCTCTGACCCTGCGTGAGGCGCGGAACACGCAAAGACGCGCCCCCTCGTACGCGGCTTTAAATCGGGACTGGACCAGTTTATGGGTTTGAATCCCACATGGATCCAGTTCACCATCAAAGGCCACGCAGGGAAAAATAAACAGCTTTTATAGAGTTTCTGTGTCACTCCGGCTCCTCGCTGGTGTTTCTATGACTGACTCCGAATGTCTCTGTGCGTGTGTGTGTGTGTGTGTGTGATTAAATGTGTACATTTGCATGTGTGTGTGTGTGCGGGCGTGCGTCCTTCCTGTGCATCGATCCTGACTGATGTGGCCTGATGTTTACTTTCTGCTGTAATTACACAGAAAACGAGAACAGAGAGAGAGAGAGAGAGAGAGAGAGAGAGAGAGAGAGAGAGAGAGTGGAGACACGTACAAAGGGAGGAGAAATAAACGAGAAAATGGGAAACATGAGACAGGATGACGAGAGACGGAGGAGGAGAGGATTAGTTTTGGGTTTTTTTTCCTGTTCCTGTTTAAAAATCTCATTCTATACAAAAATGTACAAAACATCTTTAAACCAATAATTATCCTGCTATTCAGGATGAAAAAGAAAATGAAATACATTTTATTGTCATTTTTTTTTGTGTGTTGAGTTCAAAGTTGTGTTTTTTTTTTTTCTTGTTTATTATACTAAATAAAGGTTGAAAGAATTTCTACTTCATGAGTTATGTCATGTCACCTGTCCAATCATTTTTGAGCAGCGTGACCCCGATCTGAAGGATTCTTTAAATAATGTCCTTTATGAAAAGTGCACCCAACACACACACACACACACACACACACACACAATGCAGGAAATTTAAAAAAGGCGAGGGCAAAAGGACAGAGTGTGTCCACATGTACAGAAACAGGAAATGCCAGATTTCTCCGACAAGGGCCGTTAATGCATAAAAGATTCCATGTCCACAAATGTCTCGTGAGCCACGGTCGCACAAAAAAAACCCCCAAAAAGAAACAACAAACCGACACAAACAAATCACGCATGTCAAAACATAAACCTTCAATATATATATGTATATATATAAATAGGAATAAAATATAAAGGAAAACCTGAGAGGAAGCGCTCAATGCAGACGGACGTGACCTTTGACCTTAGGATTAAAGAGTGAGAGAGATTTTTTTTTTCTTCAGAAATGAGCAAGAAAGAGAAGCTGATATTATAACTGTGGTTAAAAAAAATAAAAAACATTTTCCATTGCGTGAGACGCAACAATAAAGTAACAGAGCTTTATCGGCTTTGAGGACTTTATACTAACGACATCCAAATATTGGTCCTGCAGTCAAACGGACCCCAAACCACCTGTTTCCCACTAATCCTCCACTCCACCGTCCACGTCTGCAGAACTCGGATCCAAAAACACCCCTTGTATCAAAATATGAAAAAAAAAACATCAAAATAAACATATTAAATGATTATTATCGAGCCGTCGGCGGATTTTAAAACAAACGGAAAAACAAAAAAGTCATTATCAATGATTGACTCGGGTCATTTCGAGTTTTCGTGGTTTGGTGGATGTTTTGGGAACTTTTTTTGGGGGGTGGGCCTTCGTCGCTCTCTCTCTCTCTCTCTCTCTCACGATAAACAAAAAACCCGCCATAAAACCGATCCTCATGAAACGCAGCGACATCAGAACGGCCTTAAACAAGCGCCGCCGCGTTCTGCCCCGGGTTTGGAATTCTGTCCACATGTTCCCGTTTGATCCCTGTTATTGCAGCGACTCCAACACAAATCCCAGCGACATTCCCGCAACCACATGACTGGGACCGCCGCGGGGTCAGACACAGACAGCTTCCATTTGCATGCGTTCGTGTGCGACGTGGGCGCGCGCGCGGCGACACACTTTTGATCGGAGGTGAGCCCCGTGGACGAGCGGCAGCAGTGGGCCCTCTGGAGGAGATGGGCCTCCTGGATGAGGTGATTTATGGGTCCAGCTCGAGATAACTATAAAAAGCATTCTTAATAAAGATGCGCCAGTATATTCACTAAAGTGTTG
Organism: Colistium nudipinnis; assembly: GCA_016785305.1. Classification (NCBI taxonomy): domain Eukaryota; kingdom Metazoa; phylum Chordata; class Actinopteri; order Pleuronectiformes; family Rhombosoleidae; genus Colistium; species Colistium nudipinnis. Next base: position 249,486 of record JAFBJU010001435.1, read on the forward strand.
ATTTATGATGTCATTATAATTGAATCAATATTGTCACTTTTCTTTCTTTTTTTTTTCTTTTTTTTTTACTGAGCAGAAATAACTGTGGCTCGTTTTAAAGTATTTCATTTCGACTGACTGATGTTAAGTGTGTGTGTGTGTGTGTGTGTGTGTGATGAACATGACTTTAAGTCTCACACACTGTTAAATATGAGGCTGCGGTGCAGATGCTGCATGTCTGCGTTTGTTTCCTCACATTGAATGGAGGCTAATCAAAAAGAATTAAAACTATAAATTAAGAAAAGTGCAGACCAAACAATCAATCACTCCGCCACATTTTTTTTTGGGAGTACTGCAGGAAAATAACACGTGGGAAACCAACTCGGCTGACGTCTCGGCGGACCAATCAAAAACTCCTCCAACTCTTAAAAAAAGAACTGCTCATCACCGTGGCAACGGACACCTGCTCCATCAGCTCCAATCACTGATGGATGGAGACTTAACTCACGGGAGGTGCTGGAGTGGACGCCAACATCAAACAGGAAGTGGAGAAGACACCCACCCACACACACTCTCTCTCTCCCTCTCTCTCTCTCTCTCTCTCTCTCTCTCTCTCTCTCTATTATTACACAACATAAAAGCCTATTAAGAAGGATACAGTAAACTCTTTGTGAACCTATCTCTCTTATTTTGACTCTTGTGTGCCGTACTACTACATATTCTCTCTCTCTCTCTCTCACACACACACACACACTGGGCTCACACATGCTGCTGCAATAACGTGAGGGCGAGTAAACGGCTTTTTATTGAGGTTAAATGACGTGTTCCCACTGAGCGACTCCCTAATAGTGACACCGAACAGAAAGCTGGCACACGGATCGGCCTTTAGCCGGGTGACTCACACCTACACACACACACACACACACACACACCCGCACACACACAGTCAGGCTTGTTACAGTGAGCCACTGACCCGGGTCTGACAGTCTGTCGGGATACGAGTGGGAAACGTCGTGTCTCCCACACTGTTAACACAGACTCCACATCCTCCTCTCTGACTCTCACACCCTCTGCACACGTGTGTGTAAAAAAAAAAGAAAAAAAAAAAAGGGCATATTCAACACGGACCGTGAGCCAAAGGACACGGCTGCAGGTACTGGGACGAACAGGAGCGGGGGGGAAAAAAGAATCCGGAAGAATCAAATCGTTAAATGAAATGTTTGTGTCGATTCCTTTATTTTTGAAATGGTTCTTTTATATTTTAAATATTCACAAATTCCTCGTTACTCCGTCAGATTAAATCTTAGGCCTCAGTCTGAGAAGTATTTGGTTTACTCTGAGGTTCCTGGGAAAAGAGCAGCGGGTTCAGAAGTCCCTCGTAAGATGCCTCTGAGGGGCCCGTCAGTTGTTTTTTTTTTTTTTTTTTTTTCATAACATGGAGCCAAACACACATACGGCCACACTCACACACACACACACACACACACACACACACACACTGCTCGGGCAGTATGTTTCCCCCGTCTCGCTGCCTCTGTCTGTGTTGATTTATGGCGTCTGAACTTGAACCCAGACCTTCATAAAAATAAACTGCGAGAAGGATACAGTAAACTCTTTGTGAACCTATCTCTCTTATTTTGACTCTTGTGTGCCGTACGACTACATATTCTCTCTCTCTCTCTCCCTCACACACACACACACACACACTGGGCTCACACATGCTGCTGCAATAACGTGAGGGCGAGTAAACGGCTTTTTATTGAGGTTAAATGACGTGTTCCCACTGAGCGACTCCCTAATAGTGACACCGAACAGAAAGCTGGCACACGGATCGGCCTTTAGCCGGGTGACTCACACCTACACACACATACACACACACACACACACACACACACACACCCCCGCACACACACAGTCAGGCTTGTTACAGTGAGCCACTGACCCGGGTCTGACAGTCTGTCGGGATACGAGTGGGAAACGTCGTGTCTCCCACACTGTTAACACAGACTCCACATCCTCCTCTCTGACTCTCACACCCTCTGCACACGTGTGTGTAAAAAAAAAAAGAAAAAAAAAGAAGGGCATATTCAACACGGACCGTGAGCCAAAGGACACGGCTGCAGGTACTGGGACGAACGGGAGCAGGGGGGGGGGGGGAAGAAAGAATCCGTAAGAATCGAATCGTTAAATGAAATGTTTGTGTCGATTCCTTTATTCTTGAAATGGTTCTTTTATATTTTAAATATTCACAAATTCCTCGTTACTCCGTCAGATTAAATCTTAGGCCTCAGTCTGAGAAGTATTTGGTTTACTCTGAGGTTCCTGGGAAAAGAGCAGCGGGTTCAGAAGTCCCTCGTAAGATGCCTCTGAGGGGCCCGTCAGTTTTTTTTTTTTTGTTTTTTTTTTCATAACATGGAGCCAAACACACACACGGCCGCACTCACACACACACACACACACACACACACACACACACACACACACACACACACACAACCTGGACTCAAACAAACCATTAGCATCCTGAAGAAAGCTCGTCTGATTCCAAGGAGCCGCGTTTAAAAAAAGGAAATGAGAACACGAGGCTGCCGCATTTTTCACATTACAGGCCAAAGGTCAAACCCCCAGGAAGTGCAGAGTCCCTTCTGAGAAATGTTTCGACTTTTTTCATTACTGTGATTTTATTTGTATTTATTTCATTATTTTCAACTTGTGGAAGTCCTTTAAATATTAATAATCAGCGTCGGTGGCCTTTTTGAATATAAACAAATTGGGTCAACACGTTTTTTTTTTTGTATATTTTATATATTATACACATAATATTTTATTATATTTTATGTATTTTTATATATATATTTTTTTTCATTATCATTCATTATTGGGGCGTTTTTATTTTTTTTAAAGGGGAGGTGATTAAGCGCAGGGTCTATAGCGGCTCATTATCAGAGTTGGAGGCCGCTCCGTGTTTCTGCGGGACGTCCCGTACGGGGGGCGGTTCCGTGACAGAGAGGCCTTTGTGCGTCCTGGGAAGCGCCGGGTTAAAGAGCGCCGCGGGGCTCGTAAGAGCGCCGGGGTTGATGGGCTCGTGGGGAGTTCATGGCGTGGAGGAGAGGGCCCGGTAATGTAGTGACGAGGGTTCATAAGGGCTGTTACAGGCACCGGGAGGTCACACGGCAGCCTCTTTTTGACCCATGAAGAAGAATTAAGAAAATAAAAGGCCGTTTCCCCCTTTTTTCTTCGCACGGCTTCATTTCCGTTCTTTTCTCCCGCTCTGGCGTACTTTGGCTAAATCCAGGAATCCAAAAAATGGAAAAAAAAGCTTATTATGACCTCATTATTTTTAAGTCATTCATTCTGTCAATCGCTTCTCCTTTTATTTCATCTTGTCATCTCTTTGTTCTCCATGGGAAAAAAAATAAAAAATCTCTCTTTCGACAGAAAACACGCTCGTTAAAATGCTCCCATCCCTCCCTCTCTCTCTCTCTCTCTCTCTCTCTCCACCTCCGGCCCTTTTAGCATTTCCCCCTCTTCCCGCCCCCCTTGTCCTTCATCACCCTCCTTCCTCACCTTCTCCCATCGCGGAAGGTGAAGAGTTTAAATAAAATGTCTCTGACTTGCATTTTTTTGTGTGTGTGTGTGTGTCTCGCATTTTCCTTTTTCTCATTTCCTTCCACATACTTTCATTTTCTCTTTTTCTCCGCCGGTTCTGGTTCTGGGGTGAAGGGTCACGGCCATCACTGAGCTGTGGACCATCAGAGGAGGACCACATTTCTATGAATCGTCCATTTAGCTGTCAAATAAGAAGCTGGGGGGGGGGAAAAAGGGCCTGTTAGGTTGAAAACCAAAGAAGTTTTACAGATGTTGCGTTCTGGACAAGTTTTGAGATAGATTAGAGGACGATTCAAAAAGGAAATATTTGAAAAAAATGATTTTTTTTTCTTTGGCTCGAAATCCATCTCTGTGAGGCCTGAATCTCATGAATTCACTTTTCCACTTTCCAGATATTTCCCCTTTTCTCCTCAGTTCATTTTTTATAAACGCATCTTCCCTTTTTTTTTTTTCCCCCTCTCTCTATTTTTACTCTTCTTCGCTGATGGCTTCAGCAGGCCTGGTCTCACACACACTCACACACACACACACACACACACACACACACACACACACACACACACACACACACACTCAGAGAAGAGGACTCGGAGGGGTGATCACGGTTCAGAGGCCAAACAAATGATCTGTCAGATTTACTGGCTCAACGAGGTTGGTGGCGCTCCCACACACACACACACACACACACACACACACACACACACACACACAAGGTGATCCTGAGGACACAATTGGACCAACAAATTATCATACACACCCACACCCGACACGACCTACCTTGACCTCCACCCTGTCTTTAACTATAACCCTGCCTTTAACATTCACCACGAGCTGGCTGACCTTTGACCTCAGCCTGAACCTGAACCTGACCTCCACTCCACCCCTGACCACTCACTTAGAAAATAAAATGATATATAAAAAAGAAAAACAGCCCTCAACCTGTAACATTAGAACTTGAAAACAAGAAATAAACCTCTCCAAGTCCTGAACCCCTGTCACCACGTTACTTATGACTAATAATTAATATTTATGTCAAGAAAATATTTTCTTTCCAAGGTATTTATGCCGACAAAAAAAAAAAAAAAAAAAACGAGTTCCTGAGGGAAACTAATCAGGAATAAAATCAGGATCATTGATTAATCCTCAGCTGGAGATAAACATTCAGCAGATCCAAAAACATTCACCTATTCCTCTTCCCTGGAAAATATGTGACATTACCGGAGCTAATGATGCTTGAACACACACACACACATAGACAGACACACACACGCACACACACGCACACACACACACACAACACACACACACACACACACACACACACACACACACACACACACTTAAACCCTTCTTATTACATAAAGCTGCTGTCAGGCCCTCGGGAGTCTGTCTCTTTGGGGGGAGTCCAGTGAGTAAATGGTATTTAAATCAGCTTTCCTTGGATTAGTGCACACGCACACACACACACACACACACACACACACACACACATTTTGGTGATGGCCATACAGTAACATGAAAAGCTCCAGAAACCTTCTCTCTCTCTCTCTCTCTCTCAGACGGTGAATCCAAACGGAGCCCCGGAGGCAGAAAGACTTGGAGGATCACGTTACGCGCCCTCTCATTTTTTTTTTTTTTTTTTAACATTTCACAGCGCCAGAGCCAATCAAACGGCGGCAGCAGCAGCAGCTTGGGTACAGGCAGCACAAGGGAGGTCAAAGGTCAAGCACCTTTTTTTTTATATAATCCTCCTCTGACCCTGTAATGGGGAATTTCACATGTGGATCTTTAGAATAGGACACACGTAGTATCATTATGGTTTTTAAATGGTTGTCCTCACAAATTTGAGGTAGGCCATCGCGTGGGTGCGTGCGTGCGCTTTCGGCCCGGTACCTCAGCTGGTATTGTTTAGCAGGAAGGGGTGCAGCTGGACCCTGCGACTGATCTTTCAACACCTTTACAATATATAAAGGTACGCACACGCACACGCACACGCACACGCACACGCACACGCGCACGCAGAGTCACAAATGAGCTCTCAGCACCTCGGCTGCCATGCATTCCTGCAACATGTACATGTGTAGGTCAGGAGGTCACGCACAGGTCTGACTCAATGACTCCTGACAACACGACATTTAAAAAAAGAGACGGAAATAGATTTCAACATTGATTCCGTTTTAGTCTTTGTCTCTCTCTCTCTCTCTCTCTCTCTCTCGCTCTCTCTCTCTCTCTCTCTCTCTCTCTCTCATCCATATAGTATGACTCCATAGGAGAGGGAATGCTTTTCCATAGACATCATAGAGCACAGTGCCCACAGCTACACAGACACACACACGCACGCACGCACACGCACGCACGCGCACGCACACACACGCACGGGCACGCGCACACACACACACGCTGAAGAGCATGTCTGTGGTGAGCGCTGAGGAATGACCATGGGCTCATTCTGTCATTTGCCAAAGCTCGGGGGGTAAGGAGGAGAATAACTCCAACACCAAAACACCAGAAGCCACAATAAAGAATTTCTGCTGAGAGAGCGAGAGAGAGAGAGAGAGAGAGAGAGAGGAATGGAAAAAAGAGAGAGAAATGACAAGCCGCATCTGACCCTCAACGATGGATGGATGGACGGAGGGTGGTATAAGGAAGGGAGGAATAAAAGAGTGGTAACTGACCAGGTGAGGTCCCCAACTTTTCTGCAATATGAACAATAAAAAAATCACATTGTGTTTTTTTTTTTTTGGAGCAATAAAGTGACATTGCAGAAACATATGAATGGATGAATTGGATGATTGACAGGAGGCAAATATAATGTGAAGTGAAAAAAGCGAGGGATGAACGGAGGAGTTCATGGAGGAAGCAGAAAAATAGAAACAGCTCGACATGCGAGCTCAAACGTCAGGGGAGACTCTTTAATCACAAAAAAGCTCCACCGCCTGTGTGTCACCACTGATGCATGCTGGGTAATGAAAGAATAACCGAGCAAAGGAGTTTTTTAGCTCACGACAATAGATGAAACAAAAGTGAAGACGGACGGATGAGAGCACGATGAAAGACGGAGGAGCGAAGGAAGAAGAGAGAGAGAGAGAGAGAGAGAGAGAGGGAGAGAGAGAGAGAGAGAGAGAGAGAGAGAGAGAGAGGCTGTGATGAAAAGGCAGAGGAGAAAAAAATCTGTTTATTGCACCTGATCCTCATACCTGAAACATCTGTGTCTCCTCCAGGAATGTCATATCTGAACACCTGCACCAGGAGGGACCACCTGGGGGAAGATAATCCAGGACGGACCGGTGAGGACAAACAGGAAGCTGACAGACGCACGTCATCTCTGGCCCGTCATTTCTCTTTTTACTGCCAAATTGTCTTCACATCAACTATAATATGCTATTATCAGTGGGGTTTTTTTTTATCATCTATGTTATGGATTATTATTTGTATGATGTCACCCTGGCCCGGTGACCTCCGGTGACCTCTGACCAGCCCTAAACTTCCCAGTCAGCCTGGAAAACGAAAAAAAAAATAAAAAAATCAATCCAATCTCATAAATATCGAATTCTGGGGAATAAAAAAATCCCCGAGTCCCAGACTGTGAGGATCTGACCCCCTGACCCCTCCACTCAGCGGCGCCTGAGGTGAATGATGCTTCCTGTGACTCCCACTAAATGGTGTCATCCCACATAAACTGGGAATCTTAAAATAAAATAAAAAAAATTTTATAGAGACACTTGCTTACGGGGGCACACTTTGTAACGATGCCATAAAAAAATGTGCGGAATAACTCGCGTATCGGCGGAGAGATAAATGTCAGTCATATTTATGGAGACTTCATGACGACCATGTTATGTTCCGCTCTTAAGACTTTAGCGGCTCCTTAAGTGGCAGGTGTTGGCGCTAATGAGGCCGGGTCAGGTGTGTCAACGTAAAAAAAAGATGATGTCACCCTGAGAGAATCTTCAACAACACGCCTCAGACGCGTGACGTGGAAACCCGAGGTCATCCCAACGGAATCTAGGATACATTTTTTTTGTCTCAAATGTAATAATGTTAACAGTAAAGATATGTGCCGCTGATAAAGGTCTTTTTTTTCAATATTTATATATGTAAATAAAAGAATAATATTCATATTGAATACAAAATGTGAAATAAATACATATTTTCTATATATATATTTTTTTTTAAATAAAAAAGCCAGGCCAGTTAAAACCAACATTTACATTTATAACTTAAAAAAAAATATTAAATTCAAATAAAAAACGAAATATTTGTTGAATCTGGATGATTTACGCCAATAAACACATGTTGATTAGTAAAAAAAAAAAAAGAAAAAAAAGAGCATTAGCTCCTTAATCCGCTCGACCATCTCCGGGGGTGCTG
>JAFBJU010001435.1:259944-268243 GCA_016785305.1 Colistium nudipinnis
TGATGATGAAGTGAAAACAAATAAATCCAATGAAATGTTGTGTTTAGTGAATATAAAAATAAATTCTTGTACATGGCATTGTTTGTGTATATATTCATAAATCCTCCTATTAGAGTTCTGCAACACAATGTGCTACTCTCAATGTATTTTTTTTTAATGATATGATTATATTTTAATTTATTAAGTTATAAAAGCAGACGGTGAATATTATTGTTTATATCATTTTGGATTTCTCCGTTAATACAAACACACAAGTGACGCGCAAAATCAAATAATCAACTGTGCTGCAGGAGGGGCACACACACACACACACACACACACACACACACACCGACTCCCTGCAGACTCACTAACCTGAACCATAACTACACTGTGTGTAACCATAACCTTAAAACATGTCTTCACTGAGGAAAACTCTCTGCTCATTCATATCAGGAACGCTTTAATGACTCCCGAGGGCTCCGACCTTTATAAGTGGGATGGAAAACAAACGCGCTGCTTAGACAGCTGCCTACCAGCACGCACGCACGCACGCACACACACACACAATCACACACACACCATTCAAAGGTTTTTCACATGATTTATTGTGATAAAAGGGAGGAGCGTGGCCTTGGCAGTCTGAGCTACATTTCTACCAAGATCATTTTTTTTTTCCTGCCCTGGTTGTTTGTGTTAGTACTGGACCAAGACGTGTGTGTGAATGTGTGTGTGTGTGTGGGGGGGGGTCTAGACTGGTCTGTGTGTGTGTGTATGTTTGCTTAGCCCTCCAACTAAGGACTTGATAAGTTTCCAGCTACTGAAAACATTTATTTATTCTTTCCTCCCTTTTTATACAAATGGTCTTTAGCAGTCAGTGTGTGTGTGTGTGTGTGCGCGTGCGTGTGTGCGTGTGTGCGCGTGTGCGTTAGGTGGATTTCTGTGTTTTCTTGCCGTAAAAAAAGTACAAGACTTAAATTTGATTTAAATTCCACATATATATTATTTTTTTCTTTTTGGGGGGATTCGTCATTAAGTTCCTGTAAGACAAACATACAGAAGAAGAAAAACAGAGGGAAGTAAGGAGGATTTATCTCTGGACATTGGAACCAGCGCGGTGTGCGGCCACAACACAAACGCACTAATCTGCAGATCCTCCGTAACACAACCAAAGAGACTCACTGAGGATTCCAAAAACGCATTTTAACAAACGGCAAAAAACAAAGAAAAGTAAAGCTAGGACAAACCAAACCCTATTTTACACACACACAAACTTACACACACGCACACACACACCTACACACACGCACACACACACCTACACACGCCCAAACTTATAAAAGCCTTAAAGTAGTAGTTGGCAGCAAACATGTGCACTCCAATGTACAGTGTTACACTTACTAATGACATGTTTGACACACACACACACACACACACAAACACACATTCCCTGTCGGTTTGCCTTTAATTGGCCGAGGCCTGTGATTGGCTGCTGGACATCTGCCAACAACCAGTGAGAGGCCTCGGCCCACTCCGTCAAAACCATGGCTCTTAAAACAGCGGGAGTTGAGTGAGTGAGTGAGTGAGTGAATGAGTGTGTGTGTGTTTGTGTGTGTGTATGTGTGTGTGTGTGTGTGTGAGCGTGTGTGTGTGGTCACCTTAGTCGAGAGTACACATCCTCGCGCAAACAGGATGTTTCACATACTTTATTAATACAAGGTTTTATGGTAAATGTAGACTCTAATCATGCAGCCATAATTGTTTGAGTGTGTGTGTGTGTGTGAGTTTGAGAGTGTGTGTGTGCACCAGCCGCATGTGTTAGAGTCATAACAGTCACAGTAGGAGGTTTCAAAGCCACAGGGGTCCTTGTAATGCAACTGCTGCTGCATACATGAAATGTTCGACACACACACACCCACCCACCCACCCACACACACACACACACACTTAAACTGCATATTTGTATCAGTCTTACAGAAAGACATTCAGACGCTTCCATGTGGAATTCATTTCAAATAAAGACACGATGGTTTATTTTGGGCCCATAGAGCAAAATGTTTCCTGGAAAAGATAAGAATATTTATTTTCATGCTAAATTATCCAGTTTTGTAGAAACGTTCATTTGTAGTCCTCGGCTTTTTTTTTTTTATGTCATCATTTCAATCGGTCGCGAGAGGCCGTAAACCTCGTTAGACACCAGAAAACGAAATGTTTGGTCGGAGGGCAAACTCTGAAAAGACAACTTTACTACTGGGAGATTTCAAAGGCGGTAAAAACAGTTCATCACTTCATCCTCCGCTATAAATGTCCACACGACCAGCCACTACACAATGTCCTCCAATGAGACACACACACACACACACACACACACACACACACACGGAAGGTGTCAGCAGATTAGAGTCGACGAGGCCCACGCTGAAGTAAGGGAAACAGTTTCAATGTAAAGTGGCCGCCAGTGGAAAATGAGCTGAGAATGTATAGGTCTATTGTAGCGCGCACACACGCACACACACACACGCACGCACGCATGCACGCACACACACACACACACGTCACTATTTAACCAAAAAATAAATGCAGACGGGATTGTGAAAAAAAACGTTGGTGATTAAAGGTTTATGTTGTAGAGCGTGAACGCGGATACACAAATAAAAAAAGAAAAAAAAAGAAAATCACACACACACACAGACACACACACACACACACACACCAGCCCTCTGCTCTTAAACAAGTTCACTCCGTTATAATGGATTTATTTTATGAAACGTAATAATCGCGAGCAATAAAAACCTATAGGACTAATGTTTGGGCCATTTCCTGTGTGACGTCTGAACCTCCTCTTTCCTGCTCGCACCTCCAGGAGGGGTGTGTGGGTGTGTGTGCGTGCGTGTGCGTGTGTGCGCGTGTGCGCGTGTCTTTAACTCAGGGATGCAAAGAGAAGGAAACAGGGGAAAGGAAAGACTGTAAGAATCCAAGTGACATTGAAATGAAAGGTTTTAACCTAACAGGATATGACATCACGGAGCTGGCCGGCCTCCCGGACGTTTGATTGGTCGTTTTCATGGTGCTGGAGCCGAACATTTCGTCGACACCAAGTTTTACTACGCCGCTATAAGCCCGGGCTGTAGGAAGTACGCGTAAAACTGAACATTTTCATCAAAAGAAATGGGAAGGATGAAGGGAGGAGGAGGAGGAGGAGAGAGAGAGAGAGAGAGAGAGGAAAGAAGAAAAAAAACAATAAAATGAACCAGGGGCACGGAGAGCAGGAATAAAGAATTAAAGAGTGAAACATAAGTTAAATCGCTTCACTGTGAACCGAAAATTCAACAAAAAGGAGAAATAAATAATTAAAGAATTGAGTTCAATGGATTTGGGGGTTTTTTTTTGGGGGGGGGGGGGGGGGGGGTTGAAAATGGTTTTCCGAAGCGGGTCGACATTCCGTAACCTTCTAAAGTTTCAGAACAAGGTGGGAGATGGCGCACGCACACACACACACACACACACACACACCTAACCACATTATGAGTGGATGAATATATTAGGGAGACGTTGGCACCGGCTGCTCAGACAGAAACCACTTACGGAGAGTTATGGAGCGGCCCGGTGGGCTTTCATTCTCTCACACACACACACACACACTCACTCAGGCGGGTTCACGGTGGTCCGGAGGGTTTCATGATGACTGGAATAAAAAGGTAGACGAGGAGCGGGATTACGGCTTTAATCCGGATTCCTGGGTTCTAGCACGGAACGCAGAAAGGCGTCAAAATCCCATTTTTAAAGCGTCCCATGTTTTCTCTCTTTTTTAATGTTTACACGCGTGTTATGTGACACAAAGTCAACGCAACAACACCACTGGTTGTGTGTGGGGTTTTTTTTCTTTTTCGGAGTGATAAAGGCCTCGGTGACCAAACAATGAACAATGAGCTGACTCTGTGCGCACAGATTTATAGAGCAATCATCACAGTACGAAACTAACTTTACTATCTATTGTTGTGCGCGGCAACACAGAGGGGAGATTGTGCAACTGTGACCACCAGAAAGCACTGGGAGCCCAAACACACACACACACACACACACACACACACACGTATGCTCAAAGACACAAAAAGATTGCGGGCTGGAATGGCGTAAACAAAATGACAAAAACACACAATGGGGGCACCAACATATGCACACGTCGGCATGAAAACACAACACACACACACACACACACACACCACATTAATGTGGACACACACACACACACATCTAAACATGAGAAAACAGGAGCATCCTCAGCAGAGTGACACAGCCATTTCACTTCATCAGTTTTTTTTTTGTTGTTTTTTTTTTTACTGTCGGCCTAAAGTCGTTAAGGGCTGCTCCTTAACGAGCGGGAAAAAATACAAGCCCCGCCCCCCTCCATAACGACACAAAATAACAGTCTTTTAACGGCCTGAGACGTTATTAGCGCCGATGTTAAGTTGTGATTATAATACTAATACCACGTGGGAGGAGAGAAATATATCATCTCACACGGTGTGAAGGCGCATACACACACAGACACACAAACGCACACGGACACACAAAACAGGGCGTATTTGGTTTCTTTTTTTGTCCCCTTTTAGCTGACCAGACTTGGAAAAGGAAGGATCTCCTTGACATTTAAGGATTTGTGTGTGTGTGTGTGTGTGTGTGAATAAGGTGACCTTGAAGATGTGTGTGTAGGTGTGTGTGTGTGATGTTGCTTCACACTTAACTGCTTCCCACAATGCCGAGGCCGTTTCCTCCAGGACGGGACGTCCGCTCCTGGTCGGGGAGTCCTGGGGATCTCAGGAATGTGTCAGGACGGTTTCCTGAGTTTCGGTGAAAAAAAAAAAAAAAAAAAAATCAAATAAAAATAAATTCATCGATCTTGCCTCATTTCATTTCACCTGTTTCTGCGCCACTGGACAATTTGTGAACCGAGGAAAAAAATGGACCAAAAAAGTCCTGAATTAAAAAAAAATAATAAATGGGACAAACACAACAAGTACCTCATGATGTTCAACAAATTTTACAGTGACTACACAACAATCTTGTTAAATTATATTGTTTTTTCCACTGAGCTGTGCAGCTGCATTCCTCACCGCTAGTTAACGCGAACACTAATGTGAGGAGCATGCCGCGTAAAATGAGTTTACAGCGCCGCGTTGGTGGTACGTGGACGACACACACACACACACACACACACACACACACACACACAAGAGGATCCTGACAAACAGATTCGAACCGCCAGATTCTCTTATTCTATAGAACTAAAACGATCTCTAAATATAGGAGGTGTTTACGCACATCTGTACAGCTGTAAGTATATGGGTGTGTGTGTGTGTGTGTGTGTGCGTTTGTTTGTGTGTAAGCTGATATCACTGCTCTGAACTTTGGCAGCGTGACAGACAGACTCGGGTACAGATGGAGCTGCCGCAGTTTAACAAGCTGCGAGTGTTTGATGTTTCAGGCCTTCTCGTCTGTGTGTGTGTGCGTGTGTGCGTGCGTGTGTGTGTGCGCGCGTGTCGGTGCGTTGCAGGTGATAATGAAACAACCAGAATCCAGTTTGCCAGCCTCCCCTCCGGCCATTTTCCATCATTTCTGCTGAATGAGGTGCACCTTGACCCCAGCATGTTCAAAGACGTCTTTTTACACACGCACACGCGCACGTGCACACACACACACACACACACACACACACCTACCTACCTACACACACACACACAGGGGGAGGCATCCTTGCGCGTTTCCTGTAAATAAAAAGAATCAGAGAAAGAGCGGTTAGGTCATCAGACATATAAAAAAAAGCAGTGATGCAACAGGAAGAGGAGGAGAGAGAGAGAGAAGAAGAAGAAGAAGAAGAAGAAAAAAAGATGATGATGGAGGGATGAGTGGTTATCACATTTACATTTTCCTAAACTTTCTACAGCGGAATGAAGACAGTGGAAGAAAACAGGACCAACATCAGAGGAGGAGGAGGAGGGAGGGCAGGGTGAGGAGGAAGAGGAGGAAGAGGAGGAAGAGGAGGAAGACCTCGAAGGTCAAAGAAAATGAGAGAGATGGAAAAGTCAAGACGCACCCACCGCCGCAGCCCACCCAGACTGCCCGCACGCACGCACGCACTCTCGGTGGTCAGAGGTTCACCTGCAGGTCAGGTCCACCATAATAACAGCCCCGAAAGACAGGGGGGAACATGAGACGGGAGGAGGAAGAAGAGAGAGAGTCCGAGGAGAGACGGGCGAGTGGAAGGGGGGATGAAGAGGAAGAGGAGGGCAGGCAAAGTCATCAGTTAGGGCGGAGGGAGAGAAATCCACGAGCCGAGCGCTCAGTTGGCATCCAGCTCAGGGGAGTACACACCTCTTGGACATCTTGGAGAAAAATATATATATAATAATGAACAGGAAGTAGCAGCTGAGGACTAATTAGAATGGAGAGACGGGCGAGTGGAAGGGGGGATGAAGAGGAAGAGGAGGGCAGGCAGAGTCATCATTTAGGGCGGAGGGAGAGAAATCCACGAGCCGAGCGCTCAGTTGGCATCCAGCTCAGGGGAGTACACACCTCTTGGACATCTTGGAGAAAAATATATATATAATAATGAACAGGAAGTAGCAGCTGAGGACTAATTAGAATATATTATAATAATTATTTGATTTAACGTGAGGCACTAAATCAAAGATTGATCGTCGATCTATTCCGAGGCGGCAGATTTTTATTATTTTTAAAATATCGACAGAATGAATGTCCCCAAGAAACGAGGTGGATGAGTGTGTGTGTGTGCGCGCGTGCGTGTGCGGGCGCGCGTTCCTTATCTGCCGCCATCGGAACGCGTGCCCTGAGCCGTTAAAGCTCAGATCAACAAGAACAAATCCCCGACTTAACCTCCTGAACTCCCAGAGTGTTGGGAGACGGACGGGGAGAGAAAAAAAAAAAGAGAGAGAGAGAGGAGAGAGAAGCGGAGATGGCGGAGGACGATGAAGAGAGGAAGTGGACGCGGCCGATGGGCTGAATTTTTTCTTCCATCTCGTTCTGAAGTTTGTGTTTTTGGAGCGATAAAGTTTTTTTTTCGGGATTTCGAAGGCGCCTCTCGGCGGAGGAACAGCGGGCGGTAAAAAGATCAAACGCCGTCAGCTCCATCTTTGATTCGGTTTCCCGCCTTTTTTTTTTTTTTCCTCGCCGCCCCCCCCCCCGACACTTATTCTGCTTTTTCTCTGCGTGAGCGAAGATAAGACGGAGCGAGGGATGAAAGGAGGACGACGCACGCTGAGATCTGCACATCCAGGGCAGCGACGCGCAAACGCAGGCGTGTGCGTGTGCGTGTGCGTGTGCGCGCGCGCCACATTTGCCATTCCCTGATCGGGTTGTGGAGTCGGAGCGAGTTCACCCACTCATCTCAACTTTGGGAAGAAAAAAAAAGAAATAAAAGTCGGGAGAGACACAGCAAGAAGAAGAAGAAGAAGAATTGCTGGGAAAATAGTGTTGGGACGCTCCCCCTCAGATTGGAGGAGCAGCACCACGCCGACGCGTCCGGCGCTACGTCACCACTTCCACCGAGTGGGCGCCTAATCTGCGGGGATTTATTTATATATATATTTTTTCATCTCTCTAAACGTGTTGTTTTCAACACACTAACAGTATGTACGGTGTGTTTTTGCACATACGTGTGCGTTTGCTCTCTGAGCTGTGCAGAATGAGAAATGGCTTCACACTGATTCTCTACATCGGAGTCTAAATCTACACCATGACCACACACACACACACACACCTCCACACACGCACGCACACGCACGCACGCACACACACACTGCACCCTACACTCTGTTTGTGTGTGTGTGTGTGTGTGCGCGTTGAATTATTGTCTCACTTCATCCACAAACTCAGTCCAAGTACATTAAATTAACTCTGCAGCCGGGACGCGGTGTTTTCTGTGTGTGTGTGTGTGTGTGTGTGCGGTTGTGTGCGCCTTTTTGTGCGTGTGTGTCGCTGCTCTCTGTAATATTTAATGGCATCAATCACCTTCCTGTTGGTTGCCAGAGTGCTAAGTACAGAGTCTCCTCGCTCCATTCCTCCCTCCACCTCTCTCTCTCTCTCTCTCGCTCGCTCTCGCTCGCTCTCAAATCAAATAAACTTTATTGGCATAAATGTGAGGCTACATGATTACACTAAATTACACACTGCTTAAACCAATAAACTATTCTCTCTCTCTCTCTCTCTCTCACTTTTTTTTTTCCCTCTCCTGAAATGATCCGGAGATTATTCTGATGATGGATGAGTAACAAAGGAATCTCCACATCCAATAGAATATAAA
>JAFBJU010001435.1:274600-297584 GCA_016785305.1 Colistium nudipinnis
GTGTGGGTGTGTGGGTGGGTGTGTGTAGGTGTGTGTAGGTGTGTGTAGGTGTTTGTAGGTGTGTGTAGGTGTGTGTAGGTGTGTGTAGACGTGTGTAGACGTGTGTAGGTGTGTGTGGGTGTGTGTGTAGGTGTGTGTAGGTGTGTGTAGGTGTGCCTGTGTACTTGTGTGCGTGTGTGTGTGCGCTCATTCATTCATAAATACACATTAAATCAATTACCTGCATGACGGCTGAAGCAAGAAGCTGAGACCCAGACCCACACACACCCACACCCACACCCACACGCACGCACACGCACACGCACACGCACACACGGGTTAGCTGGTGAACATACAGGAGAATAAAATGAGTGGAATTTCAACTCCGCAAGAGTGACGTGGAAAAAGTGAGGGAGAGGAGGTGCAGACAGCTGATCCCAGAGACACAACCGGTTGACATGAGGTCAGGGAGGAGCGGAACAGGAAGGGCGAGGCGGGACGTCCCACCACGGCGCGAAAGTGACTCATCTTTGCGTGGCGCTCGTCTGTCAGCACGCAACATGCGGAAAGGCTTGGGCGTGTGCGCGCTTTTATTTCAACACACCATGTGGACTCCTGACAAACACGCACACAAACACACACGTTAGAATGAGCTCAGTTAATTTTCCTTCAGTGTGTGTGTGTGTGTGTGTGTGTGTGTGTGTGTGTGTGTGTGTGTAGAAAAAAAAATAATGTGTAGGTGTGTGTAGGTGTGTGTAGGTGTGCCTGTGTACTTGTGTGCGTGTGTGTGTGCGCTCATTCATTCATAAATACACATTAAATCAATTACCTGCATGACGGCTGAAGCAAGAAGCTGAGACCCACACACACACACACGCACACGCACACACGCACACGCACACACACCTACACACACCCACACGCACACGCACACACACACACACCTACACACACACACACACACACACACCCACACGCACACGCACACGCACACACACCTACACACACACACACACACACCCACACACACACACACCCACACGCACACGCACACGCACACACGGGTTAGCTGGTGAACATACAGGAGAATAAAATGAGTGGAATTTCAACTCCGCAAGAGTGACGTGGAAAAAGTGAGGGAGAGGAGGTGCAGACAGCTGATCCCAGAGACACAACCGGTTGACATGAGGTCAGGGAGGAGCGGAACAGGAAGGGCGAGGCGGGACGTCCCACCACGGCGCGAAAGTGACTCATCTTTGCGTGGCGCTCGTCTGTCAGCACGCAACATGCGGAAAGGCTTGGGCGTGTGCGCGCATTTATTTCAACACACCATGTGGACTCCTGACAAACACGCACACAAACACACACGTAGAATGAGCTCAGTTAATTTTCCTTCAGTGTGTGTGTGTGTGTAGAAAAAAAAACATATATATATATATATATATATATATATACACGTGTATGTTTTTTGTGTGTCTGTGTAGAGGCCGTTATGGCGCCTGTGGGTTACGGGATAACAAAACGGACACACACAAAGCAATGAAAAGAAAGGAAAAAAAAAAAAAAAAAAAGACCAGAGAGGCTTGAAAGTGGATGGAGAGATCACAGAGGGAAAGAGTGGCGGATGGACCACAACAATAAAAAGAGAGAGAGAGAGAGAGAGAGAGAGAGGAGGATGACACCACACGAAAAACAAACTGTCAGCGTGATAGATAGAGACGGAGAGAAGGCACCAGAAAATGAAGTGAGGGGAAGAAAAGAGTGGAATGTGGAGAAAGAGAGAGAGATGGCGGGGGAGCGAGGGAGGAGGAAAGAAAGAGGAGAGAGGAGAATATCAATCCACAGAGAGCAGGCCTAGAGTGGAGGATACAAAGATGGAGGAAGGGAAGGAAAGGAGGACGTGAGGAGGAGTCACGCGTGTTGCTTTTCCATGTTTCAGATATGATCATCTGCTCATTGGGAAACTGCTCAATATATTTTGGAATTATTGTGATTATTGCCTAAACACAGTCATGATTGTTGTGGTGTTGTTGTTGTTGTTGTTGTGTGTCTTTGTTCTGGAAGACTTGGCGGCGCGGGGGGGGGCGCTGGGTTTGATGACAGTGCATTCCTTCAACTTTCCAGCTCCTTTCACTTCTCCTCGGTACAAACATGATTGCTCCATAGCTGTGGTCTGTGTGTGTCTGTGTGTGTGTGTTGTGCGTATTTATAGGGTTGTGTTATTTATGGTTGCCCCCTACCAACAGCCGCACGTCCTCTGCCAAACCAATGAGACCAAGTTATGTCGTCTCATGGTTCTATACGCTAATACACGCACGCACGCACAATTCAAGACACCACAGCAGTGAGTGTGTGTGTGTGTGTGTGTGTGTGTGTGTGTGTGTGTGTGTGTGTGTCTGCATTTTCTCCATCGTCAGCCATTTAACAAAAGGCTCCACTCTCGATAAATGAGATGATTTCATATCATGAAAAAAAAAAAATCTCAGGTTAAGTGGGAGCAGGGTTTTCAAGAATGTGAACTTTGGGTCACCTTTGCAATTTCAAAGAAAAAAAAAAAAAAGAGAAAATAAAGTGGAGAGAGAGAGAGAGAGAGAGAGAGAGAAAACTAAACTGCGAGACAGAAAATGTTAATGATTGGTGACGAGCGCGAGTCTCGCGGTCGCCGCGGCAACCACCGACCACAGAGACGGCTGCCATGTCCTCATGTCAGAACATGTTTATTTATGCTGCTGTACTGTACCGCTGAACACACACACGGAAAGAGACACACACACACACACACACACACACACACACACACACACACACACACACACACACACACACACACACACACACACACACACACACACACAGAGATACACACACACACAGAGACACACACATCACACACGGACACACACACACGGACGGACACACACACGGAGACACACACGGAGACACACATGGAGACACACACACACACGGACACACACGGACGCACGCACACGCACGCACGTTTCATATTTGCCCTTTAAAAGTCAGAAAAAGCACACGTCTATATTTAAGCACGCACGCACGCACACAACTGACAGGATGTGGATTTACCTGGTCAGGGACCAGCGTCTCCTCATCGTCAATGTCAACAAACGCCTCCCCGCTGTCGGACGGAGTCCTCTCACCAACACAAACGCGCAAAAACACACAAAAAGACACACTTTAACATCACGGATCACTTATCGACCTTCACGTCGATCTTCATCTCCTTTACTCACGTCTCCATCCACCCTCCTCCTCCTCCTCCTCCAGGTTGTCGATGGGCGGCATGTAGAGCTCCTCACAGGGAAGTCTGGAGGAGAGAGAGAGAAAGGTTAGACACACACACACACACACACCTTGGTGGGTTTTTTTTTACTACATGCTACACAAACAACACTCAAGGTTTGCGGTCAGAAACAGACGGAAAGGAAACTATGCACGTGGCATTTTCTTGACGCTCACGCTGCGTCACATGAAAAAAAAAAAAAACATTTAATATTGTTAACATTTAAAAAAAAAAACGCTCGGCGGCTGGATTTCGCAGGGAAAAAATATCCGTGCATGTTTCCAGAGTCCGGCGGAGGTCAGCGCAGGATTTTAATCTCGTTAAGAGTAAAGTGGAAAATCTGTGATTATTTCCACACTCCAGTGGAAGCTGTCATAATAAAAGAGCGAGGTGATCCACTTGGTTAGGGTTAGCAAAACCCTAATTCCAGGCTTATAACCCCCATATCAGTGGAACTAGGGTTAGGGTTTTGGTCAAGGGTCAGGGCTAGAGAGATGAAAGTTGGTACCAGGGGGTTTTCAGGGACCCCGGAAGCGCTGGTCTTGGTCCCGTGTTGCTCGGACCTCGGGAAGTGGGTGAAACTGCAAGACACTTTGAGGATTTTTGACCTTTGACCTACTTCCCGATGTCTAACCTAACCTGGAATTAGGGTTAGGGTTAGGGTTAGCAAAACCCTAATTCCAGGCTTATAACCCCAATAAGTGTGGAACTAGGGTTAGGGTTTTGGTCAAGAGTGAAGGCTAGAGAGATGAAAGTTGGTACCTAGAGGTTTTCAGGGACCCCGAACGCACTGGTCTTGGTCCCGTCTCGCTTGGACATCGGGAAGTAGGTCCAAAAAACCATAAGTGTCTCACACTTTCACCCAATTCGCAACACTGGACCAAGATTGTTTTTTTCAGATCCGTGACGAAAATAACAAATTGATTTTCTCTGGTTATCTGTAAATCTGGGAGAAAAAAAAATATCTTAAGCTCATGTATGATATTCTTCTTTTTTTTTTACATTCCTCCTCCATCCTCCCTCCATTCTCTCATTCACAGGCCCTCTGCTCCTCCTCTCTGATGTCTCTCCATCATCACTTCTCCTCCTCAGTTATTCTGCACTCTCCTCTACCTTCATTTATTTTTACCTCCTTCACTTTTCCTCCTCCTCTCCTCCTCCACCTCCTCCTGTTTGTTTGAAGTCAAGGCTTATTGAGCTCAGGTCTGTAGAGAGCACAGCTTCATCAATACAACACACACACACACACTCCTCGTTCTCACTCGCCTCCTGTCCAAGCTGTCTCAGACAGACACACACACACACACACACACACACACACACACACACACACACACACACACACACACACACACACTGCTCAGTCATCAATTAAGCCTGTGTATAGATCTCTCCCTGCAGCAGTGGTGCTTGTTTGGTTTCTACATTGTTTTCTGTTCCAGGTCATACATCTCTGTCCATGACCCCAACACACACACACACACACACACACACACATATATGCACAAAAATACATATTCATCAGTTTACACATACACACAGACAACTACGCACATGTGTTATGTAATCGGCCTTTTTCCTCTGAAGGAAGTTTTACTTTTTCGAAACTTGGGAACTTTATCTTCACATTGACACGTTTCAAATTTATATTTTGTCTCCCAATAAATCACCACGCCTATGATCCACGAAATCTACGAAATCAATAAAAGATTCAAACTAACACAGACCCACAATACGATTATTGGAATACAGTGATTTTCGGAGGAGAAATATTAGACAGAATTACCAAATGGGATTCTAAGCTCCGTCCGCGTAAGAATGTTTATTTTCAATGGACTTATTAGTCTATTAATAATTTAGTCAAATTAAAAGTTGTGTCAAAAAACTAATAATAATTTGCTGATGAATTCATCTTTTGAGTGACATAGACAAAGAAACAAAAAAAGGATGACACGGATCCCTGTATCATCATTAATCTTCTTTGTGTCTGCCTGTCTACACCTGTTCAGTCTGAGAACAGGAAAATTAAACACAAACATTGTGTCTCTATTGTCGTCTCATCAGGTGTTAAAATTACACACCGCACAGATGATTATTAATTTGTCATTTTTTTCCTGATCTACGCGGTTCTCCGCGTGACGCGTCAATCAAAACGCAAATGAGCTGGAGGAGTCTAACGCCTGAGGTTCCAGTCAGTGGTTTGAAAACACACAAACAGACACACAACCGCACACCAGACAGTTATGAATACACACAACCCTATCATATCTCATAACACAGACACAAAACTCTGCAGTGAACCTGAAATCTACCGGCAGAGCAATGAATCACAGGAGCGCAGGGACACCAGAGGAGTCAGCCTGACAGATGTTGGCTGGCGTGTGTGTGCGTGTGTGTGTGTGTGCGAGTTTGTGTGCATGAGTTAGTGTGTGTGTGTGTGAGTCTGCGTGCATGAGTGTGTGTGTGTGTGTGTGCAAGTTTGCGTGCATGAGTGTGTGTGTGTGTGTATGAGTTTGCGTGCATGAGTGTGTGTGTGTGTATGAGTCTGCGTGCATGAGTGTGTGTGTGTGCGAGTTTGTGTGCATGAGTTAGTGTGTGTGTGTGTGTGTGCAAGTTTGCGTGCATGTGTGTGTGTGTGTGTGTATGAGTTTGCGTGCATGAGTGTGTGTGTGTGTATGAGTCTGCGTGCATGAGTGTGTGTGTGTGTGTGTGTATGAGTCTGCGTGCATGAGTGTGTGTGTGCGAGTTTGTGTGCATGAGTTAGTGTGTGTGTGTGTGTGTGTGCAAGTTTGCGTGCATGAGTGTGTGTGTGTGTGTATGAGTTTGCGTGCATGAGTGTGTGTGTGTGTGCGAGTTTGCGTGCATGAGTGTGTGTGTGTGTGTATGAGTCTGCGTGCATGAGTGTGTGTGTGTGTGTATGAGTTTGCGTGCATGAGTGTGTGTGTGTGTGTGTGTATGAGTCTGCGTGCATGAGTGTGTGTGTGTGCGAGTTTGTGTGCATGAGTTAGTGTGTGTGTGTGTGTGCAAGTTTGCGTGCATGAGTGTGTGTGTGTGTGTATGAGTTTGCGTGCATGAGTTAGTGTGTGTGTGTGTGTGCAAGTTTGCGTGCATGTGTGTGTGCGTGTGAGTGTGTGTCTGTGTGCATGGGTGTGTCTCAAACGTAGAAGTAGAAATTTCAATTCACCATCATCATCTCACATTCAAACCACAATTTCATTAAAAAAAATATATATATCCCATAAACTCTTCACCTCAGAGTGTTGGCCCGGCAACCATTGCACATCTGTATCAGCGGCAGGTTCTGCCCTGACCTTTGACCCTCGGGCCTCCCCGTGGAGGCGGCAGAGCCGATATGATGCTGAGTTAAGTCCACCCAGCTCAAGAGAGGATCACATCGCATATTCATGTTGGTGTGGAGAGTCGGGGTAGAAAGGCAGAGAGAGAGAGAGAGAGAGAGAGAGAGAGAGAGAGAGAGAGAGAGAGAGAGAGAGAGAGAGAGAGAGAGAGAGCGGGGGAGAGAAATATGTTTGTAGGTGTTTTCGTCGGGGAAAAAAAAATCTCCTTGAATTTTAAGTATTTTTATGCACAGCTCTGCAAGGTTGAGTCTCTCTTCAACGGAGCTCAAAACTAGAGAAACACGACCAAGGCCACTTCCAAGTGTGTGTGTGTGTGTGTGTGCGTGTGCGTGTGCGTGCGCGCGGCTTCTACATGCATATTTACGATGTGCGGATAAAAGTGGCACAATTTGCCCTGCGTACACACACTGAAATAAAACAATGTCAGAGAACGATACCGAAATCAGCGCCCCGGAGGGAGGAAGCAGGTTGACGGAGCTAAAATCATTTATAAAATATAAATATTGAAATTGAATATTCATTTTTGAGGATTGACGATGGGGACGGAGAAAGAACGAGAACCATGAACCATAAATAACACACACCAAAAAATGCCGAAACCCAGGACAACAAAAGAACACAACGTCAACAATTCAGGTGACGTGGTTTCCCATAGATATTACACACTCTCTCTCTCTCGCTCGCTCGCTCACCCTCGCTCGCTCGCTCTCTCTCTCTCTCTCTAATCCATATCTGGATCCCAGATGACAACGGACTGGGAAACTGTTTGTCCAATCACAGCATTCCTCCCCTTCTCCCACAAAACCTTCCCTCACCGGGGGGAATATAAATGCACGCGACTGTTTGTGTGTCTGTGTGTGTGTGTCTGTGTGTGTGTGTGTGTGTGTGTTGTCGTGGGGGATGCTCAACAAACACTGCAGAGCAAGCAGTCTGGAAGCAGAGCAATAATTCAACCTCTGCAAAAAAAAAAAGAAAAAAAAAAAAGCCATGAATAAAAACAAACTTAAGAGAAGCGACAAAACACAACATATGCTCGTTTTTCTCTCTCTCGCTCTCTCACACCCGCACACGCACACGCACACGCACACGCACACGCACACGCAAGCAACCAAACACACTTTCATTAACGTTGAGTTTGTCGTGATTCTAAAAGAGTGATGTTTCTGGTATTTCAACCGAGGTAACTTGAAATTCAATTTAAGAAAAGTTGACCTGGAAAAATATTCCATATTTATTGGAAACCTGTGCAAACATGAATCAACCGCTGAACACACGCACAGGCACACGCACACGCACACAGACACACACACACACACAATAACGGTCATCAAACAACAAACAGGAGAGATAATGAAAACTAATAATGATAGAGAAGTCTGGAAAAAACACCTACACACACACACAACACACACACACACAACACACAACACACAACACACAACACACGCACACGCACACACACACAGTAACGGTCATCAAACAACAAACAGGAGACATAATGAAAACTAATAATGACAGAGAAGTCTGGAAAAAACACCTACACACACACACAACACACACACACACAACACACAACACACAACACACAACACACAACACACAACACACGCACACACACACAGTAACGGTCATCAAACAACAAACAGGAGAGATAATGAAAACTAATAATGATAGAGAAGTCTGGAAAAAACACCTACACACACACACAACACACACACACAACACACAACACACAACACACAACACACACACACACACGCACACACACACAGTAACGGTCATCAAACAACAAACAGGAGACATAATGAAAACTAATAATGATAGAGAAGTCTGGAAAAAACACCTACACACACACACAACACACACACACAACACACAACACACAACACACAACACACAACACACAACACACAACACACAACACACAACACACACACACGCACACGCACACACACACAGTAACGGTCATCAAACAACAAACAGGAGACATAATGAAAACTAATAATGATAGAGAAGTCTGGAAAAAACAGACACACACAACACACACACACACAACACACAACACACAACACACACACACGCACACGCACACGCACACGCACACGCACACACACACAGTAACGGTCATCAAACAACAAACAGGAGACATAATGAAAACTAATAATGATAGAGAAGTCTGGAAAAAACACACACACACAACACACCCACACGCACACACACACACGCGCGCGCGCGCTAGGCCAACACCTTGTTTTGAATCACATGACTGCAGCTCCAGATCCTGCTGCAGCGCATTATTTAGTTTGGTCTTGAAGCTGCTCAGCCATCCAATCAACTGTGACTTGACTTCCTGGAGGTTTGACTCCCTGAAGAGCCGCACCGGTCTGACCGGGGGTAAACAACACAAAAATAACCACCATCGCACACACGCTGTAAAAATGTATAAAAGGATCCAAGGCCAAATCCAGCTGACACAATCCACCAATCGCCAGCGGGCCTGAGCATCAAATAACTCATTAGTGATGAATGAATGACTCATTCAATAAAGCAATTAAACAGGAATCATTTAAAAAGTCTTCACGTGATCAAAAACTTTTTATTTTTTATAAAGAGTCATGTTGTGCGTGTGTGTCTGTGTTGTGTTATCACAGCGGCTGATTGTGTGTTGCCTGTCCTCCGTCTCCGTTCAACCACTCCATTCTCTCCCCGTCGTCTCCCTCCTTTTTTCTTCTTCTTCTCCTCCTCTGCATTTTATCCACTTAGGTCTTTCTCATTTTCATTCTCATCTTGCATCACATTCTCCTTTTGTGCCGCCTCTCTCTCTCTCTCTCTCTCTCTCTCTTTTTCTCCATCTCTCCTTCCTTTTCTCTCGTTTTTGACTTTCACCCGTCCCTCTCTCTCGCCCCCTCTCTCTCTGTTATCTTTCTCCTCCACTCTCTTCATCCTCATTTTAGCCTCCGCTCTCCCGTAAACGAGATTGATGGCTCAATCCAACGTGCATCAAGGTGAGAATTACAATTTTTTTCACCAGCACACCGACACGACAAGTACAACACACTCGCCGCACAAATGACACTAGACAATGACAACCCTATTCTCACACTCACTGCCATTACCTACCACACACACACACACACACAGACACACACAGCCATTTTCTCTGTTGGCATTCAAAAAGTGACCAGGTTACAAACAGGAATCAGCTTTGAGACAAGATTCTACAATAATCACATATTTTATCCCCCCAGATGTGTACCCCCCCCCCCCCCAAAAAAAAAAAAACACATCAGAGGTATATATATAGTTTTTCTATTTTGTTTACACTACAATTGTGGGATAAATCAATTTTAATATGTATCTAGAGTACAACTTTGGACAACAGCAATATAATGCATATATAATATAACGGGTATATAATATAACACATACGTATACATATATATATATATATATATATACAGTACGTATATATATATTTATGTGACGCTCTGATGGAGACACACATTCACACAAACTGGTGTCAACATAAAAAAAATGAATGACACATCAATTGAGCTCCAGTGCGGGCCTGGTGATGACTTACTGGCACTGTCCTGCCCTGCCTGGATGAATCTTTAAATATAGAATTATCAGCCGCTGTCAGCCTCTCCACGCCTGTGTTTATCTGCGTGTGCGTGGGTTGGTGTTGGTGTGCGCGTGCGTCGGAATAATTTCGCAGTCAAAGATGCTTGATTATGCCGCATCCCCAACTTTAGGAAGAAAAAAAAAAAATCCCATATATGCTGATTCTTGCTGTTTTTTTTATGTTTTTTTTTTTTTCTGGATGGTCTGAATCATTTATAAAGGAAGCAAGGGATGAGGAAAGGGGGGGAAGAAAATGCAAAACACACTTTCTGGAGGTTTTGGGAGAAAACATGGTTTCCCCCCCCCCCCAGGCAGGACTGGCGCAGTGATTGCAAATTGCCTGTCAGTGTGTAACATCACAGTGACTCTTCATTAAACTGAGAGCCACAGAGGGGCTAAACAAGAAATCACCGGGGTTGGTGTCAACCGGTGACCTTTGACCTCTGACAATACTGCACTCGGCAAAATGAAAGGAATCAGGAAATAATAATAGTTCTTTTCTGAAATAACTGTAAAAATGTTAAGCCTCCCTGATAAAAATTGGTAAAAAGCTACCGATTCAACAGAAATATGAATAATTAAAATCG
Organism: Colistium nudipinnis; assembly: GCA_016785305.1. Lineage (NCBI taxonomy): Eukaryota > Metazoa > Chordata > Actinopteri > Pleuronectiformes > Rhombosoleidae > Colistium > Colistium nudipinnis. Next base: position 285,451 of record JAFBJU010001435.1, read on the forward strand.
CAGTGACGTGAGATACATTCATTTCTTCATGGTATCTCCAGCAGCCTATAGTACGATAAAAATGTCATTTAACCTCTCTGTAACGATGACACAAATCAATTAGTTTTAGATGAGTTGGATTAATTAACACTGAATTCAACAGTTAGATCTAATTAGTGCGGCTGGGACGAAGGTCGACGGGTGACCTGTGTGATTTATCAGCCACCGACAGTTTCACTAATGAGACCTCCAGAGTCAGAGGCCACACTAGTTACACAAGCATATCAATTATTATTATTATTATTATTATTATTATTATTATTATTATTATTATTATTATTATTGTTATTATTATATGTTTTAATTTTATTTATTTATTCATTATTATTGTATTATTATTATGATTATTATAAGGATTAATATTATTATTATTATTTAATTTTTATTTATTTTTATTATTTTTTGTATTATTATTTTTATTTTATTATTATTATTATTATTATTTTGTATCATTATTATTATTATTATTATTATTATTATTATTATTATTATTATTATTATTATTATTATTATTCTCTTCCAAGAAACTGGTTATAACTGCTGTGAAAAGTCATTTTCTTCTTCTCTTGTCCTTGTGAATACATCCTGATGGGGAGAGAGAGAAGGAGAAAGGAACAATAACTGCATTTCATAGGAGGGGAAAATGAATAATTTCAGCTGCGGCTGTGCATGGAGTGTGTGTGTGTGTGTGTTTGTGTAGTGTAGGACATTGGCGTGTTGTGTTGCCTTGTGTGTGTCGGTGTGGAGCCACTGTGCGAGTACAGTGATTGGACCATCGATCTCGTTTTCATGAAAGGAAGGAAATGGAAACTGGGTCCGAAAAAAAAGGATTATGGCTTAAAAAAATTAAAACAATCTATGGAATAAAATAGAATACATGTCAGTCCAGTTTATTCCTGTGAATTTTCTGCCACAAGCTGAAAATAATAGAGACAAAGAAGACCTCACACCTGTCTCCCAAGCAGTCAGCTTCGGAATAAAGGACTTTATGTCGGCGTGACATTTTAATGTAGCCCATAAATGCTATTTCAACTGAACCCAAGAATCCACTGGCGAAGGAAACTCAAAATAACGGTTCCAAAAACGTGACACCTGCTAAATACACGAAAAGAGCCAAAATCCACATCCTGACCAGCAGGTCAATGTTTTTACTATTATATTCTCTATACATTGAGCACCTACAGACTGAAAAGCACCGACGTTCCTTTAATGAGGTATTTTCATGAATCCATCAGTCAATAAAACAACTTTTGGAATCAATTCACATCTGCAGAATAAATGTAAAAAAAATCTGTCATCTGATCTGATTTCAAAGCACCAGGTTGTTTCCTCATGTTGACACAACACAACAAGCAGGCTCTCATTGTGTATTTCATGTGCAGACACACGCACACACCTGCACACGCGCACACACACACAGGGTCTCCTTCAGTATCCAGTGGACCAACAGATGGTTTCCTCTGCCATGTTTGGACTTCTGAAGGCAGCAACCCCATAAAGACCCCCTGCCAACCTGCCCGAGGACAGACTCCAACCACGCTGCTTCAGAGACTGTGTGTTTGTGTGTCTGTGTGTCAGTGTGTGTGTGTGTGTACGTGTGTGTTTGTGTGCGCACAGAAGGAGTAGCATGCAATTTTTCTTTCTTGTGTGTACAGGCAGATGAGGGTGTGATCCTGCATGTAAGCATTTCTGGGAATGTAAGATGTGTGTGTGTGTGTGTGTGTGTGGGTGCGAATGTGTGTGTTTGTGTGCGTGCGCCTGTGTGTGTGTCCATTCCTTGTACAGGACATGGTCACGCATTGTAAACAGGAGTGCATGATAATCCAGAGAGGAATGGGATTATTTTGGCATATGAATAACACAACTACTCACAAATCTAACACACATCATATATATATACACACACACACACACAAACACACACACACACACAACTTATGTACACGGGATCCTTGGGAGGGAAAAAAAGACCTACGAGCTCCAACCTGCACAACCTCAAGCTGCCAACACAACCAAAAGCCACATTAACACGAGATTTAACGGAAATAGGCCAAATTTACAATTCTAAGAGGTTAACCTTGTTTTTGGCCCTTTTGCCTTTTTCCCCCCAGGAACATCTCAGCTCTGTGGTTGAGAGAAAGTGTCTTTGACTCAATTAAAAACCGAATAACGTGAATAATGATAATAATAATAAAAGAGCAGAGACAGTGTGGTGACACGAGGCAGCGCTGAACCCGCGGACAGATCCTTCACTTTTACTCCGTGGTGTGGGATTAAGTTGGCGAGTGTGTCTCCGGCACGGTGGATTAACCGAGGTGTGTTACGGCATGTGTGTGTGTGTCCTCACTTGAAAATGAAACACACGCACGCACATCGTCAGTGAATAGAAATTGTCTCATTAGCTTGTAAGCTCACATCTCACAGAACAAGTCCACACAAGACAAGACACCACAGCCCTTTAGATTCTTCTTCTTCTTCTTCATGGACTAAATGGGTGCAGCTGTTTTCTAACACTCCAACATAAGTAGTTTAATTAACATTCTGAATGTATACATCCAGCCATTTAGCTGCGGATCTTATCCGGGTCAGTGTACAATATCAGCAACGGCAGATTAAGCTCCAACAATTATCCGGCGTTTAAAACAAAAAAAAAAGAAAAACACATCCTACTCTTAGAAAATTAGGACAAAGTGCGTCTCATCGTTAAGAATGGCTTTTTTTTCTTAATTGCAGTCATCGCAAGAGTTCATGAGTGATTTATGTGTGTGCGTGTCAAACTAACCACGACCTCACCACAGGTCACCTGGTCGTGATCCTATTATGAGATAGTAGAAAAAAAAAATCACCAAAATCGTTCCCATCTTCTGGGGACCATGATCATTTCAAGTTTTTATTTAATTGAAATGATTTCAGTCTGAATCACAGACGCATTTTTTTTTTTTTTTTACATTTTATATTTCTGCCATTTAACACCCGCTTGTGTCCACCTGCATGACAAGCAGCCGATGACAAGGAGCTGGGGGAGGTCAAAGGTCAACAACAACTAATGAGACACACACACGTGTTGGCGTACTCATGTTGAGGATACACACACACACACACACTGCTAACCTGTGTGAGTACCGTTAAAAGAAATTTCACATCAATATGTAAATGAAAATACAGTAATGTATACTGTTTTATGTAAATAATAACATTTCCCCGTTAGATGCCTTCTGCATGTCATGGTCTTTGTACTTGTGTGCACAATGTCAATAAAGTTTCATCATATTGAAATCTAATCTAATGTCCATGTTGCAGCTATAGTACTTTTTTTTGTGGATTTCTATTTAATTGGTGAAATAATAATAAAGTTTCTGTCAGGCAAACTGCATCTACTTTGTACAGCATATTTATTTACAATATTTTATGTAAATGTTCCAATTTTTTTTTTTTTATTTGAGCCTCATTGTGTGTGTATAGTCCAATAAAAAAAACGAGGCAGGATCAATATTACAGTTAACACGCCGCAGGTCTTTCACATCACCACACACACACAACCTGGGGCGTTCCAATATGAAACTCATTATCCTCTTCACAGGAGCCTCAGCCATCTGATAATGAGTCTACACACAAACAACATCAGGCCACTATAGCGGACGTACGACTATAATATTATGGGAACTGCACTTATAGTTTTATCATGGCAAATGAAATAAAACATTGCACAACACAACCAGAATCTACAAAGAGTTGCACTACAGGAGTTAAATAGAGGAGGAAATAATCATTTACAACCTACAGTTTGGAATGGAGTTCAATAATAATAATAATCATAAAAATAAGAAAATGAATGAGTACAAAAATAAATACAATTTAGAAAATAAAACTGAAGTGAACTTTAAAAAAAAAAAATTCAAAGGGTCTAAAATCAGGAAAATATCAACTTACTCGTGAGTTATGATTATGCATTGACAAATGATGCACGTGCTGGATTCACTACACACAGGTACACAACTCGCACACACGCGTGTGTTGGTGTGTTCAACACAAACCCCAAACACCCACAACACAACAAACCCAGGTTTATTATTAGATGCTGTGTGTCAGAGTGTCACTCCACGGGCACGCGCACACGCAGTACGTGTGTGTAAGAAACCACGCACGCACGCGCACACACACATACGTAGGAGTTTCAAACGGATGACCATAGACTCACACCATGGACAGAAACACAAACGGAAATACACACAGGGAGTCCGGTCGTGTTAAACCACACACACCCACAACACAAACTAACAAGCACAACGCAAACTGTGTGTGTGTGTGTGTGTGTGGTTGAACAACGACCAACACACAACACGTAACGCGGCTCAAGGCTGTAAAAAGTACGTACCCCTATCCACACACACACGCGGAGGAGTTGCTTTCCCAACACAAACTAATTGCCACAACACAACATGTGTGTGGTTAAACAACGACACACACTTTACTCGAGCTGAATGAACTCCACACACAGGAGCACACGGACACACACATCGAGGAAGGAGTGCGGACCCACCTGGCGGGGCCCCGTCGCTCCGGCCCCGGGCTCCGGCAGCCGCCTCCGGCTCAGCACCAGCAGGTAGACCAGCGCTCCCAGCCACACCAGCACCGCCACGGCCACCGCCAGCCTCCGACACACGCGCTTCATGTTCCGGCCCGGAGGAGCCGCTGCCCGCCGCGCCGTCACCGGTCCATGGCGGACAACCAAATGGGGGGAGGCAGGGGGGAGAGGAGACGCTCTGCCCCCGGAGAACGAGCTCCAAACACCGGGGCGCCAGGAGCAGGCGCGTCCGGAGCCGCCGACGGTGCAGCGGATACTGAGACGCGCGAGGCTCCCGCCCTCCACTCGCAGCCAGCCGCGTGCGCGCGTCGCTGGCAGCCGCGTGCGTGCACGCGCGTGCGATAGAGGGGGGGAGAGGACCAGGACCCTCCACGGAGCTACACCCTCAGGACACTGGGTACAATAGAATAAAAAAAAGTAAAAACATTTATTTAAAAAAAAATGGAGGGACACGACATTTATAAAAGTTATAACATTTGTTTTAAATAAATGAATAGAAATGAATAAATCAGTTTTCAATATGCACATTTGCCAAGTATTGAGGAACTTTGAACACAAATAGAGTCAAATCATTTTTTTCTAAACTACACCCTCAGATTTTAAACTTCCAACTGAATCTGTACCTTTCATCATCATCATCATCATACAATATACAATCCTAAATAAAAATGAAATACAATAATGGCTCACCAGTTGTATATCTCTATATACATAGAGATATACGACTACATTTAAAGGGAAGTTTTACCCGGCAAATGAACATTGCTTAGACCCAGTTTTACTGCGATTTAACTCAGACCTGAGACGGGAGGAATAAATGTGAGAAAAAGAAGAGAAACTCAGATTATGCCACATTTTCCATCATTAGTGAAACACAGATTTTTCTCACGTGAGTCAGTGATGGAGGAAAAAATTGGTCTTATTGCACCATCTGCTGTTAAAGCTGAGTAATGACGAGTGGGGTTTTTTTCCTCTTAATAATAATTTAACCATGTTTTCCTTCTTTATTGTTGTAGATGCTTTTATCTTCTTTGGTTTTATTGATTGGTTGGGCACTTTATGGATCTGAGAAAAGTCCCAGAACAAATAAATGTGTAATTTAGCAGAAGAGCTAGAGTACTGTCACGACGTGTCTCTTTGTGTACATTTTCTTTTCTTCTTTCTAGAACCAAAAATAGATGTGAACCGCAAATTAACGGGAGAAAAGCTCAAATAAATCAGTTTCAAATGACAACCTTTGATCCACCAACATTGAGTGGGGGTGGTGGATATGATGTTAATGGTTTATTTTTACTCTCAAAAGTGGATCTGAGAAAAAGAAACAGGTTCACACACAACCACATCCTCTAATCCAGTTTATTTTCCTCAGCAGAAAATGGAACACGATAAAATTAAAGGAGAAAATAGGACAGAATTATGGTCTTGCTTTTTTTTTTTTTTTTTTTTTTTTTTTTTTAATACATTTAACTAAATATGCCACTCTATGCTATAGGGTGTAAGTAACTCAAACTGATATAAGGTTAAATAATTTTCTTTAAAAGGTACAGAAAGATACTCCATTTCTTCCATTTCTCATCAGCACTCAAAGAAAAAAGGAACACGTTTTTTTTTTTTTTTTCAAATATTCAAATATCAAAATAAGAACCAGCCATGACCTTTCCCCGGACTCCCTGGCCGTGAGGTCGAGGAGGTGGCGAGAGATGACGACAAAGGATAACTTGTGCATGAGGATTAGCATAGTTAAGTGGTGATTATAAGGGCCGTCCTCCTCAATCAACATTTTGGGAGTTATTCCACAAAATCAAAATAATCCTGCCATTCAAGGGGAATTTCCTGCTGGGAATTCTCCAAATTAAAACTTGCCTTCAGTGTATAGCAAATTACCAAATAAAATACAAGTAGGTGATGAAGCCAAAACAATAAAAAAAATGATTTTGGTGGAACAGCCCTTTCAGGGGAGAGGAGGGTGTGGAATTGAACAATATGCACAGCACAGAGTCCAAGCAGTCGAGGCTGTTCAGGCCGATTTAAGAGCGTAGATGAGAAATATTGAAAATAATCCTTAAAAGGGGGGGGGGGGGGGGGAAACAAAAGACCCGGTTAATTTGAGAATTCATTTCTGCAACATCGTTGGGACACTGGAGACAGTTTCAATCTGTGATGTCATGAGAGCAGGTTCCGTCTCGATTCATTATTCATATTAGAATTTGACTGAACCAATCATGGTTCACTTTTGTGGGGTTTTTTTTCCTTCGGGTGTAAAATGAAGGAAACCGGCATTTGGTTCATTCCGTGCTGCTTTAAAAACCAAGGCGTATCAATATGACATCACTGATTTAGACCCGCCTCTCTGCCATTCCCTCCAATTGTGTTTGAAGACACCCACGACATGAGCAATAAATTATAGAACTGTTTAAAGGGAAGTAAATAATTTATGTATCTGTAGAGATGAGCTTTGAATGATTTGTTTCTTTTATACACACACACACACACACGTGGTTTTTAGGTGAAGAATACAAAAAATCAGTCGTATTCCCCCTGGTGTATTCAAGAACAACAGTACCACTCAGTACATTGAAGAAAAAAAAAAAAGGGGGGGGGGGGGGGGGGGGGGGGGAGAAGAGGATCTGCTACACAGAGGAGTTACTCTTGTCCTTAAGTGTGGTTTTCCATTTCTTTTTTCTCAGTTATTTGTATTTTTTTCTTTTTGTCAACAGTCCATGTGAGCAGAGGCAGGGATTGGCTGTATTGTCCTCCACGACACCGTGGTTAAGAAGTTGATGGCCACGTGGGGGGGGTGGGGGGGGCATAAAAGAATTCAAACCATGACAGCATCACTGGACTGTCTCACGTTATGGTACGACACACTCAAACCTGCACAAATACACCGTGGCCGGGACCATGCATGTGCAAGAACACGGTGGGCGATGCTGTGCATGGACCTCGATGGTAGTGGAAGAAAAAAAAAAAGAGAGAGAGGAAGGTGGGGTTACAGGTTTGATACTCCAACCCCTGGATGACGACCTGAGGGCTGGTGGTGGGACAGAGCTGGACCCCCTCACCCGTGACCAAGAAATCAGAATTGAAACAATAACTCAAAGTTGAATGAGAATTCCAAACGGATCAGTTCAGCCAAACGCTACAACAGTTTGTTTTCCGTTACTTCCTGTACTGTAAAAAGAAAAAGGGGGGAGGAGCTTGAGCAGAGAGGAGGAAGAGGTGATGCACGACTGACTGGATTCCATCTCTGACAGCGGGCGGTCCGGTGGCGGGGTTAAGGCTGTGTGTGTGTGTGTGTGTGTGTGTGTGTGTGTGTGTGTACATGCGATACTGAACCGGGCCCCCCATGAGACCCCTGAGGGCCAAGAGCCCGGAAAACGGAGGCTCCGGACAGAAATAGGGCGGAGTCAAGCACAGATCCAGAATCGTCAGGTCAGATGCAGGATGTTGGGACCACATCCAACCCCCCCCCCCCCCCCCCCCCCCCCCCCCCCCACTCCTCATCCTCCTCCTCCCTCCCACCATCACCCCATTTGTCCTTCCTCCTCCTCCTCTGTAAGCGCCTCATCGCCTCTCCGGATGGCTGGCCGCGGCGGGACACGATCAGGAGCACTCCTCGCCGATGCGTTGGCACGAGCGTCCCACCTTGCGGTCCAGCTTCACCATCTTGAGGACGGCCTCCTCGCGGCCGCGGCCCAGGTGGTCGAACAGACAGTCGTGTTGCTCGGGGAGACGGTGGAGCATGCAGAACACGTAGCCTGGAAACGGGAGCACAGAGGTGAGATTGACCCGGATCCATCGGAGGCTTGACCGCAAAACTTTTTTTTTTTTTTTTTTTTACTGACCACAGCGGCAGGAGCCCAGTTCCTGCTGCACCAGCTCTAGTTTGGTTTGGCAGCGGTAGCAGCGCCGGCGGTTCTTCTGCTTGGGCGTCCCGGGGGCCTCCTCCCCGCCCCCCTCCTGCTCCTCCTCCTCCGTCCTGGGCCGCTTCTCCGGCGTGGCCTCGCTCTCCGAGCCCATGGCTGGAAAAAAAAAAAAAAAGAGGGCGGGATTGATGTTGAGACGCCCAGAGCGGGACAGGGTACGGCCGAGGGTGGAGGTGGAGTGTACCTGATTCCCGGGGGCGTTTTGTGGGTGTGCAGAGTGTTCCCTGGGCCGTTTCTGTGGACGACGACGACCCGCCTGCACATGGGAACAGACGCGTGAGACACCGTAGGAAATATTGCCTTCCCATACAAATCACCCCTACACGTAGTGAAAGTATTTATTCCCGTTCTTGATTAATAACCATAATGCATTTCAATGTATTCTAAATGTCATTGAGCAGTGTTTTATTATAAGAAAGTGAACTAAAGACCTTTTGGGTTTTTGAAACAAGGCAGTACTAACATTGAAGTTTTATTTAATTATTTGATTTTAATTAGATTTGGATTTTCTTAAAGTAACTGTATACGGTGCAGCACTAGAGATTTTTAATATATATATATTTTTTATATACCATTAAATGACAACGCAAAATAAATACACAGGAATAAACCATGATATATTTGATGATAAATACTATACCATAATTAAATTGTTGACCGTCCCATCTTACCTTCCCTCGTGCTGGGACACGCCGGCGAAGGCTCCTCGGCCGACGGGGGCTCTGAGCTGGGTGGCGGCGGCGGCGACGACGACGACGACGACGACAGCGATTGGCTACTGCTCGTCTCGCTACTGAAGACAGGCGATTGGCTCCCGCTGCTTTGGATGGGCGTGGAGGTGCAGTCCTCCCCCGGCTGCTTCTTCTCAATGTCTGCGGTCAAAGACATTTGCATTGAAATATTGGCCAAATACATGCAGAGGGAGAAAGCAAACAGAAGTACACGCAAAATTGATCAACGGAGTATCGCACACCCGTGGAAAAAACAAACACAGACACACAACCCTCCAAAAACCTTTGCCTGACAAGAGGTTCCACACGGTGCGTTTTAGTGGGACCACTGGGGAAAAACCAGTTCACCGTGGATGCTCTGAATCGGAGACGATATCAGGACATTAAAAAATGACCTTTGACCCCCAGGAAGTCAGAGCATTGATTTCATGTCACATGCTCACAATAGACTTTATTCTAGCGTCATCCTGTAGATATATTGACGGTTTATGGAGGTCAGTCGAGATTTTTATATTTATTTATTTAGTTTCTCCTCGTCCTCTGGTTGCCGCGGCGACCCACCGTCCAAAAGGCCTCACGTGTGTATATTCGCAGAGCCAGTTTGTTTCAACTTTAACCAACATGGTCTCTGTGGGAAGGCGAGACTTCTTATAGCATAGTTAGCATTCCTGAGGGAAATCAGCTGGCAGACCTCGGGCTGACGGGCGGGCCGCGTTCCCCCCCACCCGCGAAGCGACTCATCGGAATTGTTGGTTAGCAGCTTGAGGACCAAGTGAGGGAACCCGAGACGGATCCAGGACTGATGGGGCATTTATAAAATAAGGAAGTTCCCAGCCATGAGGAAACCACATTCTATCGGTGGTGGTCTTTTTTTTTTTTTTTTTTTTTTTTTAATCATTCTATGGAAATTCACACAGTTGTAATTTAAAGGTTGTATAAATGTGTGTATTAAATGTGTTGAGACTTACCAGCAAAACATTTGGAGCAGAGGTTCATGGTTTTACTGGACCTGAAGAAGGAAAAAAAAAAGGACAGAATATAGTTGTTACAGACCTGAAGGTAAAATAACAATAATCATAAATAGAAATGTATCAGGAATCATTTTCTGGTTCGATTAAAGATGAGAAACATACAGGTGAATCCGAGATGTCCTAAAATGGCCACCGTACCTTTTGGGGTTTTCAATCATGGCACGAGCAAATCAAAGCCATTTCACGTTCCCTTTTTAATAATAAGATAAGTTATATTGTTGTGTGTGTGTGTGTGTGTGTGACCTTTGCGTTAGCGGCCATTTTGTTTTGCGGCCAAATCACGGCACAAGTTCTGTTTTATGTATTTTTCTGTACTTCCCTTCTCCCTACAGGTGCGTCACCTGCGTTTTCTGGATCTCTCTTTAACGTTCCTAGGACCACAATGCACCGGGCCGGCTCCTTTCTACTCTTCAATGGCGGACAGCAGCTGGAACTCCGCGGGGGTTTTCACGCCATTGTTCCCAACAGGAGCTATTCCAATAATGCCGCAGCACGAGCCGGCCGGCACAACACTGGGGAGGAGGCTGCAATTTTGGGGGGTTTTTTTTCTCCCTCACCTGGTACAGTCCTCACACCTGTGAGTCATCGTTTGCATAAATTAATTACGTATTGATGAGAGACGGGCGTGGATAATGGAACAACCGGTGACCCAGATCTGTGGTGGTCATATTTCTGCTCGAGCGCCAAGACAGCAGATGCAGATTTATACACGGATACACTGTATGTATATACATCTTTACATTTAGAATGTGTGTAGCATAATGAATGTCAAATGAATGTGCAGTCTAGTCTAACCACAACTTGGGTTAAAACAACACCTGAACACAATGTCAACAAAAAGGTTTCAAAGATCAGGTTTACGCCACCTCCATCTGACCTCTCCTTCTCAAAAAGGTGTTCCTAATAAAACGCAAACACGCCCAGCCCCTGAAGACACGTGTGCGTAAACTGCTCAATGCCATATTATTATATTTCATATTTTATTGATTTTTAATCAAGTTGAAACTCCACCAGGAGGCTTTCTGATGAAACCTGGATTTATCTAAATAAAATGGCCTCAAAAAATAACAAGACACCATTTTTTTCCTTGGTGCTGCTATAATTATACAAAGTGCATTCACTGTACACCAAGTGAGCAACCAGGAGCCATTTAACAGAGTCCCAGGAGACCTGGAGACCAGAACCAAAGAGAACCGTGTCCAGATAAAGAGCCAGTCCGCTTTGTTTTTAAACACGTCCAGTTCATCAGATAGCGGCAGCGGAAACGACCACAGATAAGAAAAACACAGAGAAAATCCAATAACCTTGAACCTTCGAAGAGAAGTGGGCCAGGCCCCGGACTATCTTCAATATTTCTAATTGATAAGAGATCATCTACAGCCATACACGTGAGTTCATAAACGTAAAGGATATGATTGACACTGATGACTTTACCGATCCTACAAACCAGAGAGTGATGAACGACATTTTAAACACCAATATACCTTGTATAACCTTTTAAAAAAAGTCAATGTTAAAACAATATCATTATTATTATTATTTTTTATCAATAATCCGCTGATTGGATTCCAAAAAAACATTCATTCTACTCGATCTTCATGTTATTTGAGACATAAATAAATCAATATATTTGGAGTCCTCAGTAATTTCCCCGGGGGAAGTAAAGTAAAGATCCTCAAATCCTGGACACAGAGGTCCCTTAAAATGCTGCTCGGGTCCTGGTTCGGGATCTATCTGAGAAGCCAGAGGGACGGGTGGGACAGTAAAAGGCCTGGGTGGGACAGGTGGGATGGACGGCCTGTGATTGAGAGGCCTGTCTTTG